>JAPQNM010000049.1:7942286-7964786 GCA_029783475.1 Metacarcinus magister
CTCTACCTCTCAGGCCAACACAAATAATGAATGGAAATCAATAAACGCAAGACATGAGGTTTAATAATACTGGAGGAAGGAAGGAAGGAAGGAAGGAAGGAAGGAAGGAAGGAAGGAAGGAAGGAAGAAGGGAAGGAAATATAGAGTTAATTGAAGGAGGAAGAAAAGATAATTATAGGCATTATTTATATATCTGAGTTCTCTCTCTCTCTCTCTCTCTCTCTCTCTCTCTCTCTCTCTCTCTCTCTCTCTCTCTCTCTCTCTCGCGATAAGATCTTGTGACAACGACAAATTCTGGCAGTAAATATGGACTGCAAATTCTTGTGTGTGTGTGTGTGTGGTGTGTGTGTGTGTGTGTGTGTGGTGTGTGTGTGTGTGTGTGTGTGTGTGTGTTCTTTATTGTTAGGTAGAGATTTATTTCCATTTATATAATATTCAAATCTGTTTCTTCTTCCTCATCATTCAATCACTTTTCTCGTTATCCTGTTCCCTCTCATGCACTGCTTTCATCAATCATTTCCTTATCACATGTTCGTCTGATAACAGCCCTTCATTTACGTTATCTTTCTCTGCTAATTACGTCTTTCAATCTCGTTATGATAATTATCGCTGTCATTTTTTTTCCTACTCCCAGTCTCTTATATTTTCTGGATCAATTTTTCTTTTCTCTATTATTTCCAATTTAATTTTCCTTCACTATTATTTTTTGTTGATCTTCCTTTCTTATATATATTTTCTGGACCAAGTTTTCTTCTCTCAACATTTATCAACCTATTTTTTTCTTCAATAAAATCTTTAATTCATATATGGCCTACTTTTCCTCCACACACACACACACACACACACACACACACACACACACACACACACACACACACACACACGTACACATTCTCAGATAACTTACAATTATTCTTTATTATTATTCCTCCTTGCATAGCTAATTAATCTCCACACCTGTCTAGTAATGACGACCACCATACCTCCCTCCTCTCTCCTCTCCTCTCTTCTCTCCTCTCTCCTCTCTTCTCTCCTCTGTTCTCCTTTCTTCCCTCTTCTCTCCATTCCTCTTACATTTGCATATATTTACTTCTCTTTCCTATGAAAACCCAAAAATATATATACATATTTTTTTCCAACACTGCGATCTCAATATTCTTTTTTATTCAGTGTATGCAGGAGTGAGGTGCAGGTGGGGAGGAGCCTTCTTGCTTTCCTATCGTACTCTCTCAACCAACACCACTGTAGATCCGTAGAAGAAAGTTGTCCACTCCGATTGATCAGGTAACATTTATATGGGTAAAAGGCTTTCTATTATCTACTCTATCGACGTCCTTATGTTCCTTTCTGTTCCTACATGTCCTCTTCCTCCTCCTTTTCTTCCTCCTCCTTCATTCTAATCTTCCCGTTCTTCCGTCTTCTCTTCTTCCTAATTATCGTTCTCCTATTTCTCTTATTTTTTCGTTTTCTCCTTCTCCTTCCGCTATCCTCCTCATGCTACTCTTCCTCTTCCTCCTCCTCCTCCTCCTCCTCCTCCTCCTCCTCCTCCTACCATTACGCCAGGCAAGATCAGAGGCCAAGTCTTACGTCCATTAAACACTTAATTGCTTTTGTTTGTCTCTCCTCAAATGCGATTTTCTTGTTGATTCCATTAGTGCGTTTCGTCTTATCGCTCATATCAATTAATGGTTATTTTGGTCGCCTGGTGTGACGGCTGTGTTAGGATGGGTGGAGGGAGAAGAGAAAAGAGAGGTAGAAGGAGAAGGATAGATGAAGGGGAGGAAGAAGGAACGGAGGATAAAGTGTGAGATGGGTGGAGGGAGGTAAGGGTGGAGGAGGAAGGAGAGGGAAACAGATGGATAAGGTATAGATAATCAGTCCACTCTACAGGCCTTTCCAACTGTTGTAAGGAAAGGATAGAAAAGCAAGAAGGCTCCTCCCCACACATACATTTTTATTTACGTACAAACTGCCAGCAAATAAATAAATAAATAAATAAATAAATAATAATAATAATAATAATACAAGAACCTCTAAAAACTATACACACAAAAAAAAGGGAGAGGAAGCTTCAGTTACAGAAAAAAAACTGGTTGACGGAGACACATTACAATCAACTTAACAAACCAAATAGACTTAGAAAGCTGGATTGACAATAGCTGACTATCATGGCTACAACGAAGAGGAGTTCCTGTGTATACGTGTTTCTGTGTACGTGTTTTTGTGTACGTGTTTTTGTGTACGTGTTGCTGTGACGACAAATAGCAGAACGAGTTGAAGTTTTGTCATGCCTGCTGCCTCGACCAACGTATTAAAGTGATTCATAATTAATATAAACGTAGCTAAAAATATCACTTCCGCAGATAACTAGTTCCAGAGTGAAGCAAGGAAGAATGTGAGTGCAGGAGGAGGAGGAGGAGGAGGAGGAGTAGGAGGAGGAGGAGGAAGAGAAGGAGAAAGGTCACTGAGATTAAGAGAGAAAAAAAACCCAAGACATTCACTTTAAAACAATGAGACAAAAAGTCAAAATTAAGAGAATAGGAATTAAATAAAAAATATAAAAAAAATGTATACAATATCCACTATAAACACACACGAACGTATGTATAAACCAAAACAAACACACACACACACACACACACACACACACACACACACACACACACACACACACACACACACACACACACCCACACACACACACACACACACCCACACACACACACACACACACACACACACATACACACACACACAAGATGAATCAAGTGATTAGACTAACAAAAAGAAGAAATAATCTATTACGCTAAAAATATGTATATATATATATATATATATATATATATATATATATATATATATATATATATATATATATATATATATATAAGGTTGAAGTTAGTGGATGTAGAGAGAAGGGGTGGAGATAAATAGAGATAGATAGAGACATAGATAGATAGATAGAGAGAGAGAGAGAGAGAGAGAGGAGAGAGAGAGAGAGAGAGAGAGAGAGAGAGAGAGAGAGAGAGAGAGAGAGAGAGAGAGAGAGAGAGAGAGAGAGAGAGAGAGAGAGAGAGAGAGGTTAATCTCATTTTCTCGAAAGCTATTAGAGATATTGGAAATATCATTGCAGCATCTGATAGACTTAATTAAACTGAACAACTGATTTTATGAATATTTGTTGTATGACTAATAATTACGCAGTAAAATAAAACTATATATTAATATAAAAACATGACTTTCCTCCTCATTTTCTCAAAAGCTATTAGATATATTGGAAATATCATTGCAGCATCTGATAGGCCTAATTAAACTGTACAACTGTAATTATGAATATTTGTTCTATGACTCATAATTACGCAGTAAAATAAAAATATATTTATATCACAACATGACTTTCCTCCTCATTTTCTCGAAAGCTATTAAAAATATTGAAAATATCATTGCAGCATCTGATAGGCCTAATTAAACTGTACAACTGTGTTTATGAATATTTGTTCTATGACTCATAATTACGCAGTAAAATAAAACTTTATATATATATAAAAACATGACTTTCCACCTCATTTTCTCGAAAGCTATTAGAGATATTTGAAATATCATTGCAGCATCTGATAGACTTAATTAAACTGAACAACTGATTTTATGAATATTTGTTGTATGACTAATAATTACGCAGTAAAATAAAACTATATATTTATATAAAAACATGACTTTCCTCCTCATTTTCTCAAAAGCTATTAGAGATATTGGAAATATAATTACAGCATCTGATAGGCCTAATTAAACTGTACAACTGTAATTATGAATATTTGTTCTATGTCTTATAATTACGCAGTAAAATAAAACTATATATTTATATAAAAACATGAATTTCCTCCTTATTTTCTCGAAGGCTATTCAAAATATTGGAAATAGCATTCCAGTATCTGATGGACCTAATTAAACTGTACAACTGATTTTATGAATAATTGTTCTATGTCTGATAATTACGCAGTAAAATGAAACCATATATTTATATAAAAACATGACTTTCCTCATCATTTTTTCGAAAGCTAATAGAGATATTGGAAATATCATTACAGCATCTGATAGAACTAATAAAACTCTATAACTGTCATTATAAATATTTTCTCTATGACTAATAATTACGCAATTCAATGAAATCGTATCCTTTTTTCTTCGTCATTTTCTCGTAAGCTATTAGAGATATTGGAAATACCATTGAAGCATCTGATAGACTTGCTAAAACTCTATAGCTTTCATTATAAATATTTGATCTAAGACTAATAACTACGCAGTAAAAAATAACCGTATCCTTTTTCCAAAAACATGACTTTCTTCCTCATTATTTCGCAAGCTATTAGAGATATTGGAAATATAATTGCAGCATCTGATAGACGTAATTGAACTCTACAATTGTCATTATGAATATTTGTTCTATGACTCATAATTATGCAGTAAAATAAAACTTTATATTAATATAAAAACATGACTTTCCTCCTCATTTTCTCGAAAGCTATTAGAGATATTGGAAATATTATTGCAGCATCTGATAGGCCTAATTAAACTTTACAACTGTAATTATGAATATTTGTTCTATGACTCATAATTACGCAGTAAAATAAAACTATATATTTATATAAAAACATTTCTTTCCTCCTCATTTTCTCAATAGCTATTAGAGATATTGGAAATATCATTGCAGCATCTGATAGGCCTAATTAAACTGTACAACTGTATTTATGAATATTTGTTCTATGACTCATAATTACGCAGTAAAATAAAACTTTATATTTATATAAAAACATGACTTTCCTCCTCATTTTCTCGAAAGCTATTAGAGATATTGGAAATATCATTGCAGCATCTGATAGACTTAATTAAACTGAACAACTGATTTTATGAATATTTGTTGTATGACAAATAATTACGCAGTAAAATAAAACTATATATTTATATAAAAACATGACTTTCCTCCTCATTTTCTCGAAAGCTATTAGAGATATTGGAAATATCATTGTAGCATCTGATAGACTTAATTAAACTGAACAACTGATTTTATGAATATTTGTTGTATGACTAATAATTACGCAGTAAAATAAAACTATATATTTATATAAAAACATGACTTTCCTCCTCATTTTCTCAAAAGCTATTAGAGATATTGGAAATATCATTGCAGCATCTGATAGGCCTAATTAAACTGTACAACTGTAATTATGAATATTTGTTCTATGACTTATAATTACGCAGTAAAATAAAACTATATATTTATATAAAAACATGACTTTCCTCCTTATTTTCTCGAAAGCTATTCAAAATATTGGAAATATCATTGCAGCATCTGATGGACCTAATTAAACTGTACAACTGATTTTATGAATATTTGTTCTATGACTAATAATTGCGCAGTAAAATGAAACCATATATTTATATAAAAACATGACTTTCCTCCTCATTTTTTCGAAAGCTATTAGAGATATTGGAAATATCATTACAGCATCTGATAGAACTAATAAAACTCTATAACTGTCATTATAAATATTTGCTCTATGACTAATAATTACGCAATTCAATGAAATCGTATCCTTTTTTCTTCGTCATTTTCTCGTAAGCTATTAAAGATATTGGAAATACCATTGCAGCATCTGATAGACTTGCTAAAACTCTATAGCTTTCATTATAAATATTTGATCTAAGACTAATAACTACGCAGTAAAAAAAAACCGTATCCTTTTTCCAAAAACATGACTTTCTTCCTCATTATTTCGAAAGCTATTAGAGATATTGGAAATATAATTGCAGCATCTGATAGACGTAATTGAACTCTACAATTGTCATTATGAATATTTGTTCTATGACTCATAATTATGCAGTAAAATAAAACTTTATATTTATATAAAAACATGACTTTCCTCCTCATTTTCTCGAAAGCTATTAGAGATATTGGAAATATCATTGCAGCATCTGATAGGCCTAATTAAACTTTACAACTGTAATTATGAATATTTGTTCTATGACTCATAATTACGCAGTAGAATAAAGCTATATATTTATATAAAAACATTACTTTCTTCCTCATTTTCTCAATAGCTATTAGAGATATTGGAAATATCATTGCAGCATCTGATAGGCCTAATTAAACTGTACAACTGTATTTATGAATATTTGTTCTATGACTCATAATTACGCAATAAAATAAAACTTTATATTTATATAAAAACATAACTTTCCTCCTCATTTTCTCGAAAGCTATTAGAGATATTGGAAATATCATTGCAGCATCTGATAGACTTAATTAAACTGAACAACTGATTTTATGAATATTTGTTGTATGACTAATAATTACGCAGTAAAATAAAACTATATATTTATATAAAAACATGACTTTCCTCCTCATTTTCTCAAAAGCTATTAGAGATATTGGAAATATCATTGCAGCATCTGATAGGCCTAATTAAACTGTACAACTGTAATTATGAATATTTGTTCTATGACTTATAATTACGCAGTAAAATAAAACTATATATTTATATAAAAATATGACTTTCCTCCTTATTTTTTCGAAAGCTATTCAAAATATTGGAAATATCATTCCAGCATCTAATGGACCTAATTAAACTGTACAACTGATTTTATGAATATTTTTTCTATGACTAATAATTACGCAGTAAAATGAAACCATATATTTATATAAAAACATGATTTTCCTCCTCATTTTTTCGAAAGCTATTAGAGATATTGGAAATATCATTACAACATCTTGATAAACAAATAAAACTCTATAACTGTCATTATAAATATTTGCTCTATGACTAATAATTACGCAATTCAATGAAATCGTATCCTTTTTTCTTCGTCATTTTCTCGTAAGCTATTAGAGATATTGGAAATACCATTGCAGCATCTGATAGACTTGCTAAAACTGTATAGCTTTCATTATAAATATTTGATCTGAGACTAATAACTACGCAGTAAAAAAAAACCGTATCCTTTTTCCAAAAACATGATTTTCTTCCTCATTATTTCGAAAGCTATTAGAGATATTGGAAATATAATTGCAGCATCTGATAGACGAAATTGAACTCTACAATTGTCATTATGAATATTTGTTCTATGACTCATGATTATGCAGTAAAATAAAACTTTATATTTATATAAAAATATGACTTTCCTCGTCACTTTTTCAAAAGCTATTAAAGATATTGGAAATATCATTGCAGCATCTGATAGGCCTAATTAAACTTTACAACTGTAATTATGAATATTTGTTCTATGACTCATAATTACGCAGTAAAATAAAACTATATATTTATATAAAAACATTTCTTTCCTCCTCATTTTCTTAATAGCTATTAGAGATATTGGAAATATCATTGCAGCATCTGATAGGCCTAATTAAACTGTACAACTGTATTTATGAATATTTGTTCTATGACTCATAATTACGCAGTAAAATAAAGCTTTATATTTATATAAAAACATGACTTTCCTCCTCATTTTCTCGAAAGCTATTAGAGATATTGGAAATATCATTGCAGCATCTGATAGACTTAATTAAACTGAACAACTGATTTTATGAATATTTGTTGTATGACTAATAATTACGCAGTAAAATAAAACTATATATTTATATAAAAACATGACTTTCCTCCTCATTTTCTCGAAAGCTATTAGAGATATTGGAAATATCATTGTAGCATCTGATAGACTTAATTAAACTGAACAACTGATTTTATGAATATTTGTTGTATGACTAATAATTACGCAGTAAAATAAAACTATATATTTATATAAAAACATGACTTTCCTCCTCATTTTCTCAAAAGCTATTAGAGATATTGGAAATATCATTGCAGCATCTGATAGGCCTAATTAAACTGTACAACTGTAATTATGAATATTTGTTCTATGACCTATAATTACGCAGTAAAATAAAACTTTATATTTATATAAAAACATGACTTTCCTCCTCATTTTCTCGAAAGCTATTAGAGATATTGGAAATATCATTGCAGCATCTGATAGGCCTAATTAAACTTTACAACTGTAATTATGAATATTTGTTTTATGACTAATAATTACGCAGTAAAATAAAACTATATATTTATATAAAAACATGACTTTCCTCCCCATTTTCTCAAAAGCTATTAGAGATATTGGAAATATCATTGCAGCATCTGATAGGCCTAATTAAACTGTACAACTGTATTTAATAATATTTGTTCTATGACTCATAATTACGCAGTAAAATAAAACTTTATATTTATATAAAAACATGACTTTCCTCCTCATTTTCTCGAAAGCTATTAGAGATATTGGAAATATCATTGCAGCATCTGATAGACTTAATTAAACTGAACAACTGATTTTATGAATATTTATTCTATGACTCATAATTAAGCAGTAAAATAAAACTATATATTTATATAAAAACATGACTTTCCTCCTCATTTTTTCGAAAGCTATTAGAGATATTGGTAATATCATTACAGCATCTGATAGAACTAATAAAACTCTATAACTGTCATTATAAATATTTGCTCTATGACTAATAATTACGGAATTCAATGAAATCGTATCCTTTTTTCTTCGTCATTTTCTCGTAAGCTATTAGATATTGGAAATACCATTGCAGCATCTGATAGACTTGCTAAAACTCTATAGCTTTCATTATAAATATTAGATCTAAGACTAATAACTACGCAGTAAAAAAAAACCGTATCCTTTTTCCAAAAACATGACTTTCTTCCTCATTATTTCGAAAGCTATTAGAGATATTGGAAATATAATTGCAGCATCTGATAGACGTAATTGAACTCTACAATTGTCATTATGAATATTTGTTCTATGACTCATAATTATGCAGTAAAATAAAACTTTATATTTATATAAAAACATGACTTTCCTCCTCATTTTCTCGAAAGCTATTAGAGATATTGGAAATATCATTGCAGCATCTGATAGGCCTAATTAAACTTTACAACTGTAATTATGAATATTTGTTCTATAACTCATAATTACGCAGTAAAATAAAACTATATATTTATATAAAAACATTTCTTTCCTCCTCATTTTCTCAATAGCTATTAGAGATATTGGAAATATCATTGCAGCATCTGATAGGCCTAATTAAACTGTACAACTGTATTTATGAATATTTGTTCTATGACTCATAATTACGCAGTAAAATAAAACTTTATATTTATATAAAAACATAACTTTCCTCCTTATTTTCTCGGAAGCTATTAGAGATATTGGAAATATCATTGTAGCATCTGATAGACTTAATTAAACTGAACAACTGATTTTATGAATATTTGTTGTATGACTAATAATTACGCAGTAAAATAAAACTATATATTTATATAAAAACATGACTTTCCTCCTCATTTTCTCGAAAGCTATTAGAGATATTGGAAATATCATTGTAGCATCTGATAGGCCTAATTAAACTGAACAACTGATTTTATGAATATTTGTTGTATGACTAATAATTACGCAGTAAATTAAAACTATATATTTATATAAAAACATGACTCTCCTCCTCATTTTCTCAAAAGCTATTAGAGATATTGGAAATATCATTGCAGCATCTGATAGGCCTAATTAAACTGTACAACTGTAATTATGAATATTTGTTCTATGACTTATAATTACGCAGTAAAATAAAACTATATATTTATATAAAAACATGACTTTCCTCCTTATTTTCTCGAAAGCTATTCAAAATATTGGAAATATCATTGCAGCATCTGATGGACCTAATTAAACTGTACAACTGATTTTATGAATATTTGTTCTATGACTAATAATTACGCAGTAAAATGAAACCATATATTTATATAAAAACATGAATTTCCTCCTCATTTTTTCGAAAGCTATTAGAGATATTGGAAATATCATTACAGCATCTGATAGAACTAATAAAACTCTATAACTGTCATTATAAATATTTGCTCTATGACTAATAATTACGCAATTCAATGAAATCGTATCCTTTTTTCTTCGTCATTTTCTCGTAAGCTATTAGAGATATTGGAAATACCATTGCAGCATCTGATAGACTTGCTAAAACTCTATAGCTTTCATTATAAATATTTGATCTAAGACTAATAACTACGCAGTAAAAAAAAACCGTATCCTTTTTCCAAAAACATGACTTTCTTCCTCATTATTTCGAAAGCTATTAGAGATATTGGAAATATAATTGCAGCATCTGATAGACGTAATTGAACTCTACAATTGTCATTATGAATATTTGTTCTATGACTCATAATTATGCAGTAAAATAAAACTTTATATTTATATAAAAACATGACTTTCCTCCTCATTTTCTCGAAAGCTATTAGAGATATTGGAAATATCATTGCAGCATCTGATAGGCCTAATTAAACTTTACAACTGTAATTATGAATATTTGTTCTATGACTCATAATTACGCAGTAAAATAAAACTATATATTTATATAAAAACATTTCTTTCCTCCTCATTTTCTCAATAGCTATTAGAGATATTGGAAATATCATTGCAGCATCTGATAGGCCTAGTTAAACTGTACAACTGTATTTATGAATATTTGTTCTATGACTCATAATTACGCAGTAAAATAAAACTTTATATTTATATAAAAACATAACTTTCCTCCTCATTTTCTCGGAAGCTATTAGAGATATTGGAAATATCATTGCAGCAACTGATAGACTTAATTAAACTGAACAACTGATTTTATGAATATTTGTTGTATGACTAATAATTACGCAGTAAAATAAAACTATATATTTATATAAAAACATGACTTTCCTCCCCATTTTCTCAAAAGCTATTAGAAATATTGGAAATATCATTGCAGCATCTGATAGGCCTAATTAAACTGTACAACTGTAATTATGAATATTTGTTCTATGACCTATAATTACGCAGTAAAATAAAACTTTATATTTATATAAAAACATGACTTTCCTCCTCATTTTCTCGAAAGCTATTAGAGATATTGGAAATATCATTGCAGCATCTGATAGGCCTAATTAAACTTTACAACTGTAATTATGAATATTTGTTCTATGACCTATAATTACGCAGTAAAATAAAACTTTATATTTATATAAAAACATGACTTTCCTCCTCATTTTCTCGAAAGCTATTAGAGATATTGGAAATATCATTGCAGCATCTGATAGGCCTAATTAAACTTTACAACTGTAATTATGAATATTTGTTCTATGACTCATAATTACGCAGTAAAATAAAACTATATATTTATATAAAAACATTTCTTTCCTCCTCATTTTCTCAATAGCTATTAGAGATATTGGAAATATCATTGCAGCATCTGATAGGCCTAATTAAACTGTACAACTGTATTTATGAATATTTGTTCTATGAATCATAATTACGCAGTAAAATAAAACTTTATATTTATATAAAAACATGACTTTCCTCCTCATTTTCTCGAAAGCTATTAGAGATATTGGAAATATCATTGCAGCATCTGATAGACTTAATTAAACTGAACAACTGATTTTATGAATATTTGTTGTATGACTAATAATTACGCAGTAAAATAAAACTATATATTTATATAAAAACATGACTTTCCTCCTCATTTTCTCGAAAGCTATTAGAGATATTGGAAATATCATTGTAGCATCTGATAGGCCTAATTAAACTGAACAACTGATTTTATGAATATTTGTTGTATGACTAATAATTACGCAGTAAAATAAAACTATATATTTATATAAAAACATGACTTTCCTCCTCATTTTCTCAAAAGCTATTAGAGATATTGGAAATATCATTGCAGCATCTGATAGGCCTAATTAAACTGTACAACTGTAATTATGAATATTTGTTCTATGACTTATAATTACGCAGTAAAATAAAACTATATATTTATATAAAAACATGACTTTCCTCCTCATTTTCTCAAAAGCTATTAGAGATATTGGAAATATCATTGCAGCATCTGATAGGCCTAATTAAACTGTACAACTGTAATTATGAATATTTGTTCTATGACTTATAATTACGCAGTAAAATAAAACTATATATTTATATAAAAACATGACTTTCCTCCTTATTTTCTCGAAAGCTATTCAAAATATTGGAAATATCATTGCAGCATCTGATGGACCTAATTAAACTGTACAACTGATTTTATGAATATTTGTTCTATGACTAATAATTACGCAGTAAAATGAAACCATATATTTATATAAAAACATGAATTTCCTCCTCATTTTTTCGAAAGCTATTAGAGATATTGGAAATATCATTACAGCATCTGATAGAACCAATAAAACTCTATAACTGTCATTATAAATATTTGCTCTATGACTAATAATTACGCAATTCAATGAAATCGTATCCTTTTTTCTTCGTCATTTTCTCGTAAGCTATTAGAGATATTGGAAATACCATTGCAGCATCTGATAGACTTGCTAAAACTCTATAGCTTTCATTATAAATATTTGATCTAAGACTAATAACTACGCAGTAAAAAAAAACCGTATCCTTTTTCCAAAAACATGACTTTCTTCCTCATTATTTCGAAAGCTATTAGAGATATTGGAAATATAATTGCAGCATCTGATAGACGTAATTGAACTCTACAATTGTCATTATGAATATTTGTTCTATGACTCATAATTATGCAGTAAAATAAAACTTTATATTTATATAAAAACATGACTTTCCTCCTCATTTTCTCGAAAGCTATTAGAGATATTGGAAATATCATTGCAGCATCTGATAGGCCTAATTAAACTTTACAACTGTAATTATTAATATTTGTTCTATGACTCATAATTACGCAGTAAAATAAAACTATATATTTATATAAAAACATTTCTTTCCTCCTCATTTTCTCAATAGCTATTAGAGATATTGGAAATATCATTGCAGCATCTGATAGGCCTAATTAAACTGTACAACTGTATTTATGAATATTTGTTCTATGACTCATAATTACGCAGTAAAATAAAACTTTATATTTATATAAAAACATGACTTTCCTCCTCATTTTCTCGAAAGCTATTAGAGATATTGGAAATATCATTGCAGCATCTGATAGACTTAATTAAACTGAACAACTGATTTTATGAATATTTGTTGTATGACTAATAATTACGCAGTAAAATAAAACTATATATTTATATAAAAACATGACTTTCCTCCTCATTTTCTCGAAAGCTATTAGAGATATTGGAAATATCATTGTAGCATCTGATAGGCCTAATTAAACTGAACAACTGATTTTATGAATATTTGTTGTATGACTAATAATTACGCAGTAAAATAAAACTATATATTTATATATAAACATGACTCTCCTCCTCATTTTCTCAAAAGCTATTAGAGATATTGGAAATATCATTGCAGCATCTGATAGGCCTAATTAAACTGTACAACTGTAATTATGAATATTTGTTCTATGACTTATAATTACGCAGTAAAATAAAACTATATATTTATATAAAAACATGACTTTCCTCCTCATTTTCTCAAAAGCTATTAGAGATATTGGAAATATCATTGCAGCATCTGATAGGCCTAATTAAACTGTACAACTGTAATTATGAATATTTGTTCTATGACTTATAATTACGCAGTAAAATAAAACTATATATTTATATAAAAACATGAATTTCCTCCTTATTTTCTCGAAAGCTATTCAAAATATTGGAAATATCATTGCAGCATCTGATGGACCTAATTAAACTGTACAACTGATTTTATGAATATTTGTTCTATGACTAATAATTACGCAGTAAAATGAAACCATATATTTATATAAAAACATGACTTTCCTCCTCATTTTTTCGAAAGCTATTAGAGATATTGGAAATATCATTACAGCATCTGATAGAACTAATAAAACTCTATAACTGTCATTATCAATATTTGCTCTATGACTAATAATTACGCAATTCAATGAAATCGTATCCTTTTTTCTTCGTCATTTTCTCGTAAGCTATTAGAGATATTGGAAATACCATTGCAGCATCTGATAGACTTGCTAAAACTCTATAGCTTTCATTATAAATATTTGATCTAAGACTAATAACTACGCAGTAAAAAAAAACCGTATCCTTTTTCCAAAAACATGACTTTCTTCCTCATTATTTCGAAAGCTATTAGAGATATTGGAAATATAATTGCAGCATCTGATAGACGTAATTGAACTCTACAATTGTCATTATGAATATTTGTTCTATGACTCATAATTATGCAGTAAAATAAAACTTTATATTTATATAAAAACATGACTTTCCTCCTCATTTTCTCGAAAGCTATTAGAGATATTGGAAATATCATTGCAGCATCTGATAGGCCTAATTAAACTTTACAACTGTAATTATGAATATTTGTTCTATGACTCATAATTACGCAGTAAAATAAAACTATATATTTATATAAAAACATTTCTTTCCTCCTCATTTTCTCAATAGCTATTAGAGATATTGGAAATATCATTGCAGCATCTGATAGGCCTAATTAAACTGTACAACTGTATTTATGAATATTTGTTCTATGACTCATAATTACGCAGTAAAATAAAACTTTATATTTATATAAAAACATAACTTTCCTCCTCATTTTCTCGGAAGCTATTAGAGATATTGGAAATATCATTGCAGCAACTGATAGACTTAATTAAACTGAACAACTGATTTTATGAATATTTGTTGTATGACTAATAATTACGCAGTAAAATAAAACTATATATTTATATAAAAACATGATTTTCCTCCTCATTTTCTCAAAAGTTATTAGAAATATTGGAAATATCATTGCAGCATCTGATAGGCCTAATTAAACTGTACAACTGTAATTATGAATATTTGTTCTATGACCTATAATTACGCAGTAAAATAAAACTTTATATTTATATAAAAACATGACTTTCCTCCTCATTTTCTCGAAAGCTATTAGAGATATTGGAAATATCATTGCAGCATCTGATAGGCCTAATTAAACTTTACAACTGTAATTATGAATATTTGTTCTATGACTCATAATTACGCAGTAAAATAAAACTATATATTTATATAAAAACATTTCTTTCCTCCTTATTTTCTCAATAGCTATTAGAGATATTGGAAATATCATTGCAGCATCTGATAGGCCTAATTAAACTGTACAACTGTATTTATGAATATTTGTTCTATGACTCATAATTACGCAGTAAAATAAAACTTTATATTTATATAAAAACATGACTTTCCTCCTCATTTTCTCGAAAGCTATTAGAGATATTGGAAATATCATTGCAGCATCTGATAGACTTAATTAAACTGAACAACTGATTTTATGAATATTTGTTGTATGACTAATAATTACGCAGTAAAATAAAACTATATATTTATATAAAAACATGACTTTCCTCCTCATTTTCTCGAAAGCTATTAGAGATATTGGAAATATCATTGTAGCATCTGATAGGCCTAATTAAACTGAACAACTGATTTTATGAATATTTGTTGTATGACTAATAATTACGCAGTAAAATAAAACTATATATTTATATATAAACATGACTCTCCTCCTCATTTTCTCAAAAGCTATTAGAGATATTGGAAATATCATTGCAGCATCTGATAGGCCTAATTAAACTGTACAACTGTAATTATGAATATTTGTTCTATGACTTATAATTACGCAGTAAAATAAAACTATATATTTATATAAAAACATGACTTTCCTCCTCATTTTCTCAAAAGCTATTAGAGATATTGGAAATATCATTGCAGCATCTGATAGGCCTAATTAAACTGTACAACTGTAATTATGAATATTTGTTCTATGACTTATAATTACGCAGTAAAATAAAACTATATATTTATATAAAAACATGACTTTCCTCCTTATTTTCTCGAAAGCTATTCAAAATATTGGAAATATCATTCCAGCATCTGATGGACCTAATTAAACTGTACAACTGATTTTATGAATATTTGTTCTATGACTAATAATTACGCAGTAAAATGAAACCATATATTTATATAAAAACATGACTTTCCTCCTCATTTTTTCGAAAGCTATTAGAGATATTGGAAATATCATTACAGCATCTGATAGAACTAATAAAACTCTATAACTGTCATTATAAATATTTGCTCTATGACTAATAATTACGTAATTCAATGAAATCGTATCCTTTTTTCTTCGTCATTTTCTCGTAAGCTATTAGAGATATTGGAAATACCATTGCAGCATCTGATAGACTTGCTAAAACTCTATAGCTTTCATTATAAATATTTGATCTAAGACTAATAACTACGCAGTAAAAAAAAACCGTATCCTTTTTCCAAAAACATGACTTTCTTCCTCATTATTTCGAAAGCTATTAGAGATATTGGAAATATAATTGCAGCATCTGATAGACGTAATTGAACTCTACAATTGTCATTATGAATATTTGTTCTATGACTCATAATTATGCAGTAAAATAAAACTTTATATTTATATAAAAACATGACTTTCCTCCTCATTTTCTCGAAAGCTATTAGAGATATTGGAAATATCATTGCAGCATCTGATAGGCCTAATTAAACTTTACAACTGTAATTATGAATATTTGTTCTATGACTCATAATTACGCAGTAAAATAAAACTATATATTTATATAAAAACATTTCTTTCCTCCTCATTTTCTCAATAGCTATTAGAGATATTGGAAATATCATTGCAGCATCTGATAGGCCTAATTAAACTGTACAACTGTATTTATGAATATTTGTTCTATGACTCATAATTACGCAGTAAAATAAAACTTTATATTTATATAAAAACATGACTTTCCTCCTCATTTTCTCGGAAGCTATTAGAGATATTGGAAATATCATTGCAGCAACTGATAGACTTAATTAAACTGAACAACTGATTTTATGAATATTTGTTGTATGACTAATAATTACGCAGTAAAATAAAACTATATATTTATATAAAAACATGACTTTCCTCCCCATTTTCTCAAAAGCTATTAGAAATATTGGAAATATCATTGCCGCATCTGATAGGCCTAATTAAACTGTACAACTGAAATTATGAATATTTGTTCTATGACCTATAATTACGCAGTAAAATAAAACTTTATATTTATATAAAAACATGACTTTCTTCCTCATTTTCTCGAAAGCTATTAGAGATATTGGAAATATCATTGCAGCATCTGATAGGCCTAATTAAACATTACAACTGTAATTATGAATATTTGTTCTATGACTCATAATTACGCAGTAAAATAAAACTATATATTTATATAAAAACATTTCTTTCCTCCTCATTTTCTCAATAGCTATTAGAGATATTGGAAATATCATTGCAGCATCTGATAGGCCTAATTAAACTGTACAACTGTATTTATGAATATTTGTTCTATGACTCATAATTACGCAGTAAAATAAAGCTTTATATTTATATAAAAACATGACTTTCCTCCTCATTTTCTCGAAAGCTATTAGAGATATTGGAAATATCATTGCAGCATCTGATAGACTTAATTAAACTGAACAACTGATTTTATGAATATTTGTTGTATGACTAATAATTACGCAGTAAAATAAAACTATATATTTATATAAAAACATGACTTTCCTCCTCATTTTCTCGAAAGCTATTAGAGATATTGGAAATATCATTGTAGCATCTGATAGACTTAATTAAACTGTACAACTGTAAATTATGAATATTTGTTCTATGACCTATAATTACGCAGTAAAATAAAACTATATATTTATATAAAAACATGACTCTCCTCCTCATTTTCTCAAAAGCTATTAGAGATATTGGAAATATCATTGCAGCATCTGATAGGCCTAATTAAACTGTACAACTGTAATTATGAATATTTGTTCTATGACTTATAATTACGCAGTAAAATAAAACTATATATTTATATAAAAACATGACTTTCCTCCTCATTTTCTCAAAGCTATTAGAGATATTGGAAATATCATTGCAGCATCTGATAGGCCTAATTAAACTTTACAACTGTAATTATGAATATTTGTTCTATGACTTATAATTACGCAGTAAAATAAAACTATATATTTATATAAAAACATGACTTTCCTCCTTATTTTCTCGAAAGCTATTCAAAATATTGGAAATATCATTCCAGCATCTGATGGACCTAATTAAACTGTACAACTGATTTTATGAATATTTGTTCTATGACTAATAATTACGCAGTAAAATGAAACCATATATTTATATAAAAACATGACTTTCCTCCTCATTTTTTCGAAAGCTATTAGAGATATTGGAAATATCATTACAGCATCTGATAGAACTAATAAAACTCTATAACTGTCATTATAAATATTTGCTCTATGACTAATAATTACGAAATTCAATGAAATCGTATCCTTTTTTCTTCGTCATTTTCTCGTAAGCTATTAGAGATATTGGAAATACCATTGCAGCATCTGATAGACTTGCTAAAACTCTATAGCTTTCATTATAAATATTTGATCTAAGACTAATAACTACGCAGTAAAAAAAAACCGTATCCTTTTTCCAAAAACATGACTTTCTTCCTCATTATTTCGAAAGCTATTAGAGATATTGGAAATATAATTGCAGCATCTGATAGACGTAATTGAACTCTACAATTGTCATTATGAATATTTGTTCTATGACTCATAATTATGCAGTAAAATAAAACTTTATATTTATATAAAAACATGACTTTCCTCCTCATTTTCTCGAAAGCTATTAGAGATATTGGAAATATCATTGCAGCATCTGATAGGCCTAATTAAACTTTACAACTGTAATTATGAATATTTGTTCTATGACTCATAATTACGCAGTAAAATAAAACTATATATTTATATAAAAACATTTCTTTCCTCCTCATTTTCTCAATAGCTATTAGAGATATTGGAAATATCATTGCAGCATCTGATAGGCCTAATTAAACTGTACAACTGTATTTATGAATATTTGTTCTATGACTCATAATTACGCAGTAAAATAAAACTTTATATTTATATAAAAACATAACTTTCCTCCTCATTTTCTCGGAAGCTATTAGAGATATTGGAAATATCATTGCAGCAACTGATAGACTTAATTAAACTGAACAACTGATTTTATGAATATTTGTTGTATGACTAATAATTACGCAGTAAAATAAAACTATATATTTATATAAAAACATGACTTTCCTCCCCATTTTCTCAAAAGCTATTAGAAATATTGGAAATATCATTGCAGCATCTGATAGGCCTAATTAAACTGTACAACTGAAATTATGAATATTTGTTCTATGACCTATAATTACGCAGTAAAATAAAACTTTATATTTATATAAAAACATGACTTTCTTCCTCATTTTCTCGAAAGCTATTAGAGATATTGGAAATATCATTGCAGCATCTGATAGGCCTAATTAAACATTACAACTGTAATTATGAATATTTGTTCTATGACTCATAATTACGCAGTAAAATAAAACTATATATTTATATAAAAACATTTCTTTCCTCCTCATTTTCTCAATAGCTATTAGAGATATTGGAAATATCATTGCAGCATCTGATAGGCCTAATTAAACTGTACAACTGTATTTATGAATATTTGTTCTATGACTCATAATTACGCAGTAAAATAAATCTTTATATTTATATAAAAACATAACTTTCCTCCTCATTTTCTCGAAAGCTATTAGAGATATTGGAAATATCATTGCAGCATCTGATAGACTTAATTAAACTGAACAACTGATTTTATGAATATTTGTTGTATGACTAATAATTACGCAGTAAAATAAAACTATATATTTATATAAAAACATGACTTTCCTCCTCATTTTCTCAAAGCTATTAGAGATATTGGAAATATCATTGTAGCATCTGATAGACTTAATTAAACTGAACAACTGATTTTATGAATATTTGTTGTATGACTAATAATTATGCAGTAAAATAAAACTATATATTTATATAAAAACATGACTCTCCTCCTCATTTTCTCAAAAGCTATTAGAGATATTGGAAATATCATTGCAGCATCTGATAGGCCTAATTAAACTGTACAACTGTAATTATGAATATTTGTTCTATGACTTATAATTACGCAGTAAAATAAAACCATATATTTATATAAAAATATGACTTTCCTCGTCACTTTTTCAAAAGCTATTAAAGATATTGGAAATATCATTGCAGCATCTGATAGGCCTAATTAAACTTTACAACTGTAATTATGAATATTTGTTCTATGACTTATAATTACGCAGTAAAATAAAACTATATATTTATATAAAAACATGACTTTCCTCCTTATTTTCTCGAAAGCTATTCAAAATATTGGAAATATCATTCCAGCATCTGATGGACCTAATTAAACTGTACAACTGATTTTATGAATATTTGTTCTATGACTAATAATTACGCAGTAAAATGAAACCATATATTTATATAAAAACATGACTTTCCTCCTCATTTTTTCGAAAGCTATTAGAGATATTGGAAATATCATTACAGCATCTGATAGAACTAATAAAACTCTATAACTGTCATTATAAATATTTGCTCTATGACTAATAATTACGCAATTCAATGAAATCGTATCCTTTTTTCTTCGTCATTTTCTCGTAAGCTATTAGAGATATTGGAATTACCATTGCAGAATCTGATAGACTTGCTAAAACTCTATAGCTTTCATTATAAATATTTGATCTAAGACTAATAACTACGCAGTAAAAAAAAACCGTATCCTTTTTCCAAAACATGACTTTCTTCCTCATTATTTCGAAAGCTATTAGAGATATTGGAAATATAATTGCAGCATCTGAGAGACCTAATTGAACTCTAAAATTGTCATTATGAATATTTGTTCTATGACTCATAATTATGCAGTAAAACGAAACCGTATATTTATATAAAAATATGACTTTCCTCCTCATTTTCTCGAAAGCTATTCGAGATATTGGAAATATCATTGCAGCATCTGATACACCTAATTAAACTGTAGAACTGTAATTATGAATATTTGTTCTATGACTCATAATTACGCAGTAAAATAAAACTTTATATTTGTATAAAAACATGACTTTCTTCCTCATTTTCTCGAAAACTATTAGAGATATTGGAAATATCATTGCAGCATCTGATAGATCTAATAAAACTGTACAACTGTCATTATGAATATTTGTTCTATGACTATATATATAGGTGGTCCTGGGCTCAGGTAAGGACGCGGGAGGCCTAGAAGGGGGGCGAGGAGTGTGAGGGGGGTGATGGGGGGAGGGAGAGAAAAAGGGGAAGGGAGGGAAGGAGGGGGTCGAAAAAGGAGGCCCACCCTAAGAGGAACACAATCCTTCCATAATGCCAGCTACGGACTTTTATGAGCGGTGTAGATTAGCTAAGTGTGGTGGTGGTGGTGGTGGTGGTGGTGGTGGTGGTGGTGGTGGTGGTGGTGGTGGTGGTGGTGGTGGTGGTGGTGGTGAGGCTTACACTTTTGCAATGAATTCTGTATCTTAATGCCTCTATTTTTTTTTTTTGGTGGGTGAGGGTGTGAGGTAGAGACGAGATATCAACATAAATAGCTTAAAGCGTGTGTGTGTGTGTGTGTGTGTGTGTGTGTGTGTGTGTGTGTGTGTGTGTGTGTGTGTGTGTGTGTGTGTGTGTGTGTGTGTGTGTGTGTGTATGTGTATGTGTATGTGTGTGTGTGTGTGTGTGTGTGTGTGTGTGTAAAAACATGGAAAAGAAAGGTATGTAGCTAGACAGACAGACAGACAGACACACACACACACACAGACAGACAGACAAGGCCGAGGTTGACCAGTACAGCTTCTAATAAATAAGTCTATAAAAAACAAAATAATGATAATAATAATAATGCTAAAATATTAAACCTTATCTCGCGTAAATGTAGATTAAGAAATACACCGTCAGGACCAAAAAAAACTTCAACGTAAACATGGATACAAGATGTGGTGTGTTAATAATAGTCGTTAGTTTATTATATGTGTCGGACAATTATCATGCACGGGGAGGGAGAAAAAATTGGCTTCGTACAATTACTACTAATTTTGTTTACTTAAAAATATTTACGATTCTGGCAACGATGCGCATGAAGGGATGAATTTGTTTGAACTTTACACCATTTACTTTGAAGGTGTGTGTGTGTGTGTGTGTGTGTGTGTGTGTGTGTGTGTGTGTGTGTGTGTGTGTGTGTGTGTGTGTGTGTGTTGTGTGGAATTGAGAGAGGGAGAAAAAAAAAAGATGGGAGATACAGAGAAACAGAAAAAAAGAACAGAAGGACAGGTATCAGACGAAGGTTAAGGAGGGCGTGTGTTACAGTGTTAGTGATGGAGAGACAGGGGAGGAGAACTTGAATGGGGGTGGCGGAGTTGTTTGGCAGGGATAAAGGCAGGGTAGGCAGGCAAGACAGGCTGGACGCTTGCCTTACTTACCCTGCCTCCGGTAATATTTTGGTCTAGCCATTACACGCACTCCAGCAGAACCTATTAATTGCTCG
>JAPQNM010000049.1:7969786-7972286 GCA_029783475.1 Metacarcinus magister
AGGTGTTAAGTGACTGTACTTTCAGCTGCGTCTCAGGGAATGTAACTCGTCCTCAGCGGAGTTATGGCAATGAATATTAATTAAGACAATGTAGATAGTGACAAAATGAAGTGTAACTGAAGATGGATTTAAGAGCTTGATGTTCCCTTGAGTGTGACTGCGTGTATGCGTTTGTGTGCGTTTTTTGTGTGTGTATGTGATCGGTGTTTAAATGCTGTTCTGTATTTCATGAATTAAAAGACAAAAACTCAAGCTATACACCAGCGTTGTCAAGGAGGCAGGTCATGACACAACGACCGTCACAGCGTGTGGTGGTTGGTGGTGGTGAGAGAGAGACCACCTTCCGTTACGAACACTTATTATCACTACACAGAATGGAAAACAAAAGCCTGTCACAAGGGAAAGCACAAGGAAAGCTTATGACGAAACCAGATTTGACATATGTGGGCAACATGCGAACCCGTAAACACACACACACACACACACACACACACACACACACACACACACACACACACACACACACACACACACACACACACACACACACTATAAGATCACGGCCAAGTTACTGCACATTTCACATCTGTTATTCTGATGGGCAGGTGTTCCTCGTCTAGGCTCGGGCATTAGTAGGGCTTTTGTTGTAGGTACACGTGTAGCCTTCTTCGTAAATACTGCAGCAGGAGTTGTTGTTCCCAGAGCCACGCGAGGCCCCAGTGAGCGGCTCATGATTCACGCCAACACCAGCGTGCTTGTGCTGGAGCCTCCCGCTGGCAGCACACATGGGATGGTTTCTCGAGTGGGCGCACACACGTGATGGGAATGTAGGGTGGGAGGCAGGGGGTATGTGCGGCGGGGGAGTGTGTGCACCACCAGGAGTCTGCTCACCACCGAGGGATCCTGGCACACGTACATACAAACATGCACATCAACTAAAACTGAAACAAGGTACATGACCGTTCGTGTATGCGTCCTCATTCAGACACGTACACATACATACAAACACGCACATCAGCCAGAATTGAAACAATGGACATGACTGTTCGTGCGTGCGTGTGTGCGTGAATTACGGTCCAGGTGAGGGGTCGCTGCGCCGCGTCTCGGTCACAAGACCACCACGGATTCAGGATTCATGTCAGCGTCGCAGAATTTCAACACAAGGGAGGGAGTGTCTGCTGGCCGACGCTTGGGGCGCAGCGCTTGGCTAACAGGACCCGACCAGCGCTGTAGCCACTAAGTAATAAAGACGTGTGACCGGTGGAACGAATTCCATCTTAAGAAAGCAGAAGGAACACCAGCTGCCCTCAAAAACGTATGACGAGGTAATGAATGACAATGAGTTACTTGATGCAAATTTAATGATGACCAGCAAGTCAAGTGTCGAAAGATGAAAAAAAAATATATGGAAAAACATGTGCGAGTCTTTCCCTCGCTAACTTAATTGATTTAATATTGAAAGTGTAATGAAAATTACAAAAAATTATTGATACTATTACTATTGTCATTATTTATCACTAGTATTATAATAATCAGATATTATCATCATTATTATATAATTATTATTACTATTATAATTATTATCATATTAATTATTATTAATATTATCATTATTATTATCATTATTATTACTGTTTTTATTATAATTACTATTATCATTATTATATACTGAGGTGTGTGTGTTACATATGATCACATTCAGTTCCATAAATCTTTCATGTCCAGTAAAATTATCTTCACCACCTTGCAGACCCTCAAGGGCGACCAGGCTGAGGTGGACGTCGGCCTCGAAGAGAGAGAGAGAGAGAGAGAGAGAGAGAGAGAGAGAGAGAGAGAGAGAGAGAGAGAGAGAGAGAGAGAGAGAGAGAGAGAGAGAGAGAGAGAGAGACAGAGAGAGAGAGAGAGAGAGAGAGAGAGAGAGAGAGAGAGAGAGAGAGAGAGAGAGAGAGAGAGAGAGAGAGAGAGAGAGAGAGAGAGAGAGAGAGAGAGAGAGAAACCCGTATTTTGACGAGACGGGATCCACAGACATGCATCATCATCTTCTGACATACTGTACGTACACACACACACACACACACACACACACACACACACACACACACACACACAGCCCCGTTGCTTGGCCTACAGACAAGGTAGCCATATACACAAGCAGACAAGCAGGCAAGTAGGCAGGCAAAGAGGAGGAAGGATGGATTTCTTGAAGCAATTTCTGCAACCTAAGTTTTCTTCAGCCGCTAACCTTATCGGGCAAACTTATCTAAATAGCCAAAATATATAAATCACCCGACGCCTCCCATTACCGTAATTGAAGTTGCTAGCAGAGCGGGGCCAACTCTCACCTTCCCATCCCTACCTCCCGCCGTCTGATATATTTGACAACTTTAACACAGTAATAGACTACCACACGTGAACAGATCCTGTCGCGCCCCATCTTAACACTCGCCCCTAACCCACTCTTAGTCCGACACAACCTGCGCCGGACTGCAGCGGCGTGCTC
>JAPQNM010000049.1:7982286-7994786 GCA_029783475.1 Metacarcinus magister
AGACGCCGCTGGGAGAGAGGTGAAAAGGGAGCAGGAGGAGGAGGAGGAGGAGGAGGGAGAGGGGGGAGGGGGGAGTAATCGCCTTGTTTGCAGCCTTGTTAACCGGCGCGGCGGGGGGAGCGGACGGCCTGAGGTGTTTCATCGAGGCTAATGTGATCTGAAGCTGTAATGCTGCGGCGATTGGAGGCTCCGAGGCGATGAGAACTGGATTTAAGAGTCTCCGCGCCGGGCCATCCTTCGTCAGATTAAGTTTGAAGGAAAATTAGTCGTCCTGTTGTTTTTATGCGCGGCTGCTGAGCGAGGGAGGGAGGGCGGGAGGGAAGGGAAGGGAGGGAAGGGATTGGTGTGGTGTGGGAGGGAGAGAAAGAAAGGTTGGTGTGAGAGAAAGGGAAAGGAAGAAAGAGAGGAAAAAAACAGTTGAAGGAAGGATAGATGTGATGAGGGATGGATGGGGGAGGGAAGAATAGATTGATGGAAGGAGGGAAAGGAGGAAGAGGGAGGGAGAGAGAGATTGCAGGACTTGTAAAGAGGGTAGAGAAAAAGGAAAAGAGAAAGAAAGAGAAGGAGGCATAGGAGAGGAGAGAGGGAGGGAAGAAGTGAGTGGTTAGTTTTTTTTCTTTTCCTCTTTTCTTGTGTAGGTGGGAATACGAGGTTGGATTTCCTATGCTGGGCACGTTTTTCTTGTGGTTTCGCTTATTCAATTAGTTCCTTCTCCTGTCTAACTATTCTTCTTCTTCTTCTTCTTTTTCTTCTTCTTCTTGTTCAACTTCTTCTTCTTCTTGTTCAACTTCTTCTTCTTGTTCAACTTCTTCTTCTTGTTCAACTTCTTCTCCTTCTTCTTCAACTTCAACTTCTTCTTCTTCTTCCTCTTCTTCTTCGTGAGGTATTTTTTCTATTTTGTTTACATCATTACCAACGTTTTGTAGCTTCTTTTTTTTTCAACGTAATAATGTAACTTTTGATAAATCGAAGGTTAAATTTGTGTGTTGTGTGTTCACTTCGAGTTTGTTTTGCCTTATCTATTCTTCGCGTGGAATCCGTTTGTCTAATTATACATTAATTATCTTTTTATTCAGCGCCACAACAGTACACCTGAACATTTACTAATTAAAAACAATTATGTAAGCAAATCACGTGTTAATGGCGACGATAATCACTTGACCAATCAGGAAATCGCTGGATTATCAATGCAAAGGTGTTGTTGACTTGGTGTGTGTGTGTGTGTGTGTGTGTGTGTGTGTGTGTGTGTGTGTGTGTGTGTGTGTGTGTGTGTGTGTGTGTGTGTTGTGTAGTCACTAGGCGTTCCTCTGACTGTCGGTAACGAATACACTCGAGACCAATTTTAAAATAGCAACACGAGGACGTGACGAGAACCGCGTCAACCTTGTCTTGAGGGGCTCGGGGCCACCTGTCTGGAGGAGGAGGAGGAGGAGGAGGAGGAGGATGAGGAATACAAAAGAATACAAAGAAAATAGCAAACAACATCATACTTGTTGGTCCTAACGAGCTTGTTTGAGGTAATTACAGGAAATATATTATACAATGTAAAGCAAGGAAGCAATAAAGGAAGCAAGGCAAAAGGTTACATCAACATTGAACTGGAGAAAAAGAAAATAAATAGAAAGTGGTAGATAGAAGAATAATACTAATCTCCTCTATTATCTAACCTAACCTAACCTATTATCAAATGACACAAGTCTTTATAATGCATTCAACAGTGTCTGGTGTATCTACGTGGGTGAGAAAAATGTGTGAGTTGTGGATTGGTTTTAAGATCTATTTGTCTAATCGAATTTAAAACGTCTCGATAACATTACTTTCCACACCACGCGCGGGACGACTGTTCTGAATAACTAAAACGCGATGGGAGGAAAGAGTGTTGAGTTCCAATTGAGTTTAATGGTTTATCGACAATTTTAAATCTGTTATTCCTATCTAGGGAAATGTGATCAGTGAAGTCTTATTGTTTACGTTCATTTTGTCATATACAAAAATAAAAATGAAAACAATTTAATTACGTCATCAATAAATCTTTGTTTGGAAATGCTACAGATATTGGGTTATTTTAGGTGTTCCTCGTTTGATCTATTTTGTAATCTAAAAAAAATCATATTTGTTACCCTACGTTGCACTCTTTCTGGTTTATCAATATTCTTTATAATAATATGGATACTGGAACTGTACGCTGTATCAAACATGAAAAGAGAGAAGAGAGAAGAAGAAGAAGAAGAGGAGGAGGAGGAGGAGGAGGAGGAGGAGGAGGAGGAGGAGGAGGAGGAGGAGGAGGGAGAAGATAGGAGGAAAAGAGGTGGAGAGAGTTGCAGAGGAAGAGTTAATGGGCAAAGTAGATACACATTAGGGGAACTGGGAGAAGCAAGGGAAGGGAGGGAAGGGAAGGGAAGGGAAGGGAAGGGAAGGGAAGGGAAGGGAAGGGAAGGAAGGGAAGGGAAGGGAAGGGGAGGGAAGGGGAGGGGAGAGACACTTCAAGTGAATATTCACCAGCCAGCAGGTGTGAGGTGCACGTGTGTCCAAAGGATGTCATAGTAATTCTGTCACTCACTAGTTCACTTGATTCATGCAAAAATGAATTACTTTTAAAAACTGATGAAATTTGTTGCGCGCAAACGTTACCTAGAAACCCATGTGTGTAGGCAGACTGCAGGGAGGCAGGTGTGCAGTGACAGCCAGACACATACCGATGCATAAATGTACGAGGCAAAAAGAAAACCACGAAACTCAAGAGTCGTGGTGCAGGTAAAGGTACGAGGGAGGGTGGAGGACGCGAGGCGCCGCCGCCGTCGCCGCCGCCGCCGCCACTATGGCATTACTGGTGTCAAACCAAGTCGATCAGTATTCAGGAGGAGCAGATCCCTGAAAGCATGAGGGAGCGGCGGAGAGACGCGCCTAATGAAGGAGGCAGAACAACTCTCGCTAAAAGGCTGGGCGTCAGGGCTGGCCGGGCTTTTAAGCCAAGCTGACATTTCCACCTAAAAACCCTAATGACAATTAATTGACAGCCACGATATATCACGAGGCGCGGAGGCAGCTTAGGACGCGGCGGCCACCAGCCACTGCGCCTGACTCGACCCTACCAGCGCCGCGCTGAGCCAAGGCTATAAAGTTACATATTATCAGCTAATTATAATGAAAACTACATTAATAATGATACTGCGACGACAGACCGGCCCGGAGACAAGTCGCCCAACACAGAAAGTGCATTTGTGTATCTCGCGTCCCAGAGGCCGCGGCCACAGTGTTTCGGGATGCGACGCCACGCCCGACAGGAGGCGCGGGCGTGGCTCCGCGACCCTCCGACCCGCTGCTGGAGGCCGGGGCGGCGCCGACACCGGTGACGCAGACCCGATGGTGTATGAGGAGGGGACGTGGGAGAAAGACACGACGGTGAAGAGGAGGAGGACGAGGAGAAGAAGGAGAACGAGGAGGAGGAGGAGGAACAGGAGGAAGAGAAGGAGGATAAAAAGGATGAAAAAAGTGGTGTGTTGGTGGGTTGTAAGTGAAGCCATCACTCACCTGTCCTCCAGAGCACAGGTGATATCATAATTAGGAGGGCGGTGATCGGGCCGTCACGGGCAGACCGCCAATGTGGGTCTGAGCTGCCTGTCAGCACGACCTTTTGTCCCTGCTGACGGCGACGATGATAGCCGAGGAGAGGGAGGAGAGGAGAGCAGAGAAGAGAAGAGAGGAGAAGAGGAGAGAAGAGAAGAGAGGAGAAGAGGAGAGAAGAGAACAGAACAGAGAGAGAGAGAGAGAGAGAGAGAGAGAGAGAGAGAGAGAGAGAGAGAGAGAGAGAGAGAGAGAGAGAGAGAGAGAGAGAGAGAGAGAGAGGAAAAAAAAAGGTCTATCGATCGCGAGGCCCCATTGACACTGTTAATGGGAGAGGTTTATGGCGGATACCACCATCACCGTCTCTTTTAAGGACTGACAAGAAAGAGGAGGAGGTGGGGGCGGAGGAAGAAGAAGAAGAAGAAGAAGAGGAGGAGGAAGAGGAGGAGGAAGAGGAGGAAGAGGAGGAGGAAAAAGCCTCATCACCCTCACTTGGCCTCTATCGTTACATTTTTTTTCTTGATATTTTTTTCTTGACTACGTATTTTTTTCAATTGATGGAGGTGTTGTGTGGAGGAACAGGTAATACAAGGTGTGTTGGTGGCTTACCTGTGTTGTCTGTGGTGCAAAGGACAGGTGTTGAGGGAGAGAGGGAGAGGAGGGAAGGGGGGAAGGGGAGAGGGAAAGGAAGGGAAGGGGAGAGGGAGAGAAAGGGAAAGGTAGGAATCGAAGTGCGGAAATATGAAGGAAATAATGATGAGGGAATGAAGAGAGAGAGAGAGAGAGAGAGAGAGAGAGAGAGAGAGAGAGAGAGAGAGAGAGAGAGAGAGAGAGAGAGAGAGAGAGAGAGAGAGAGAGAGAGAGAGAGAGAGAGAACGTTTATGATTAATTACTATGGCGACAAGTCTGTAGGGTTATCACCAGTTTACAACACACACACACACACACACACACACACACACACACACACACACACACACACACACACACACACACACACACACACTGGAACATAAAACAAAGACTATGTATGAGAGAGAGAGAGAGAGAGAGAGAGAGAGAGAGAGAGAGAGAGAGAGAGAGAGAGAGAGAGAGAGAGAGAGACGCAACTCCCACAAGGACGCTACGAGTAATACTTCTCCCTGACAAGAGGTGGATAAGTGAGTGTGTGTGAGGTGCATAGACTCAACGCCTGATCACCTCCTCCCCGCAGGCTGACGTCACCGAGACTGTGGGGCAGAGTTACGCATCCTGTGTGTGTGTGTGTGTGTGTGTGTGTGTGTGTGTGTGTGTGTGTGTGTGTGTGTGTGTGTGTGTGTGTGTGGTGTTTTGTATATATAATTTCGTCAATAAACTACCATTACTGCTGAGAGAGAGACAAAAAACAGGTGGTGGTAGATTAAGTATAAAAAAATAAAAAACAACACGAAAACTTACAACCACGGAGGAAAGTGTAAAGATGAAATGTGAAAGTAGGAAGTAGCAAACATTTTGACGCCTCGCTGCGGCACTGAACTCAACTCGCTTGGCCTCTGAGCCTGACACGGACCACCGACACCTTCCTTCCTTCCTTCCTTCCTTCCTTCCTTCCTTCCTTCTCCTGGGAACAGAGCCACCACCACCACCACCACCACCACCACCACCACCACCTCGCCTAATTACAGACCTTCACTGGCGTTACTCAGACTATAATCAGGTAATGAAGGAAGTATTTTGCCCAATTATGACAAACACATTACAGAAAGACGAAAACTCCTCAATTACCTGTTTATTTTCCATTATTAATGTTTAATGTTCCGCTGTTTTAATATTCATCCATCTACAGAAAGAAAATATATCATTCGAGGATCACATTTGTAATTAATCATACGCCAACCATTTACACTGGAAGAGAGGACAGACAGAGGCGTTGGCTTGACTAACTATCAGATTCTAAGGTTGGGATTCGAACCTTGGAGAATGGAGTGGTGCAGCAGATGACCCTCCACGTACGCCAACACCTTCACCACGACACCGGGAACACCATGGTTGAGTAAATAGCAGTCGTCATACAGTCGTGCTGGGCTGGTGTTACAGGAGAGAGCTGCTCTTCTCGCTAAATTTCGGTTAAGTCGAGGCTGGAAAGGCCGCCTGTCAGACCAAGATTGACGATACTTAACACAGCTACAATCACACACCTTCCGAGAGGAACAAAAAACACCAACACGAAAATTCAGTAATGAAACTACACATCAACGCAATACATGCCACTGAAGAAACAGACAGACAACTAGAGATCAATGAACAGTTGCAAGTATTGAAAAAACAATAGAACAGACAAGGTTCAAACACCACCACACACCAAACATGATATTAGCGCCAGGCGTGCCAGCCATGACAAAAGTGCGTTGACCTGCGCACCTCGAGGCCCATTTCCCAGCAAAGCATCACTGTCAATTACACTGCCCAGGCGCTGCTGCCTTACCACCACCACCACCACCATCGCCACACATCCAGGCTTTATACAAAGCATTAAGGAACCGTTGAATCAAAGATACGTACGTTGGATATAAAAAGTCTACATCAATTTTTCGAGCAAAGTTTTTAAGTCACAATAATGCACTGAAGGGCGATCGCTGTGCACTTATTATGTATTTGATTGAATTACGTTTGTGTTATGCTTTGAATTGGTAATGATGTGAGGAGCAGTTGCACCTCAATTCATCATGGTGGACACGAGGCCTGACCCGAGAAGTACGAGCCTACAGCAGCGTGTCTCAACCCTCCTCCATGGGTTTTAATCTCCCTTTAATCTGTTAGTGATACGAGGTTGTCCCAGGAGGCGGGGAGGCACCGGGCAGTGCCGGGGGCGCCGTCACGGCCCGTCCCTTGGTGGTGGCGCCGGGCAGGCCGTCATCTGAGCCGTCATCGCGTCACCCTTGTTGGTACATGTTACTTCACACCCGCGGCCATTTGGAGGGAGGCTTTCTTCCCTCTCACCCGTTTATAGTCGGGGACAGTAAGTGCCACAACAACTTGATGGACAAATGAGCGGGCGGGGAGTGACGGCCATTGTTCAGGTCCTCTACCCTCACAGCGAGTTCGTGGACGCGGCCCAACCTCCGCCTCCTCGCAGGGACGGGATAATGGCAGCGCTCACAGCCTCTAATCGCTCTTTAACATTATGGGATATTTTTTTTACCTTCGACTAAGCCGCTTTGGGCGTGTGTCTTTGGCCCGAGCAGAGGCGGAGACAGACAGGCGAAGGACGACGAGACGGGGACAAGGGCACAGCTAAGGACGTGGGAGAACGTCTTCATCAAATCTCTCAGGGACCATAACTCATAAGCTTATTTAAGTATTTGTATAAACGTTTTCTTCATTACCAGACACAGGTGTTAGAAGCGATACTGAGGCGATAAAAAGCATTCCACACGACCAAGATAGCGTGGCCGATAGCGAGGTGATAAGAGGCCCCGAGGGGAAGTGAAGCAAGATCTCCTTCAGTGGATGAGCGGCCGCGTCTCTCCTCCACCTACCTACCTGCCTGCCTGCCTACCTACCTTCCCGCGGCCGATTGCCATCCTCCGTACAGGTTCTCTCCTCCCTGTTATCAGCAGCCTGTAGTCGAGCCTTCCACTGAACGTGTAATCACATTGACGGCGCTTTTGCCTATTATCGACCAGAATGACAGGGTCGCGCCGGCCAAATCATAGACGGACCAAATCAAGCAAATTAATACAAGTCGAGACGCAGCGTGTCGGGTGATTTGGTTAAATTCGTGGTCTATAAGTTGCAGATTAGATTTTTACGGCAGTGAGGCGCTACGCTATTATTGTGGATGATGGAAGGAGGATTAGGTACACGTGATTACCGGTGATTGGGGGTGATTGGAGCAGGAGGAGCAGGAGAAGAAGGAAAAGAGGAACAGGAGGAGGAGGAGGACGACGACGACAAGGAAAAGAGGAACAGAATAAAGAGAAGAAGAAGAGGGGGAGAAGAAGAGGAGAGGGAAAAGAAAGAGGATGAATACAACGAGGACGACGAAGAGGAGCAACAGCAGCATAAGAGGTGAAAAAAAAAAACGAAATAGAGAAGAAAAAAGATAAGGAGAAGGAGGAGGAGGAAAAACAAATGAGGGGGGGATGGTATAGAATTATGACCAACCCATTTCCAACCCTTATTACCCTTCCTTCCTTCCTTCCTTACCTTTCTTGCCCCCTCACCTGCATTTCATTATGATCAAATCCTAACAAGGTGAGGTGTGAGGAGAGGCAGGAAGGAGCCGAGCACCAGGTAGGCGGGGTGATTATCGCGCTAGATACTTATTTTCGCCACTGTAATTCCCAAGCCGTGCCATTATCTGAGGGCGCGAGGGGGACGCTGGTAACCTAAGACCAAGCCGCGGGTCGTGTGTGTGTGTGTGTGTGTGTGTGTGTGTGTGTGTGTGTGTGTGTGTGTGTGTGTGTGTGTGTGTGTGTGTGTGTGTGTGTGTGTGTGACGCTGATCAAACTATACCAAGACGTGCTCTGGGTCTTTATAATATCTCGTCCTCTTCTTCCTCCTCCTCCTCCTCCTCTTCCTCGTCCTTCTCCTCTTCGTCTTTCTTATCCTCCTTCTTCTCTGCTGGCTGCTACTAAACCTCATACTATGAATATATATTTTTTTTCCTCCTCCTCCTCCATCTTGTTCTTGTTTTAGTTTTTGTTCTCCTCCTCCTTCTGTATTTACTACAACTCCAACTAGGCTTCATTTTCCTCCTTTTCCTCCTCCTCCTCCTCCTCCCCTCCTCCTCCTCCTCCTCCTCCTCCTCCCCCTCCTCCTTCTCCTCCTCCTCCTTCTGCTACTACTACTACACTCTACTTATTCTGACTCCAAACTACCCTTCTTTTTTGTCCTCCTCCTCCTCCTCCTCCTCCTCCTCCTCCTCCTCCTCCTCCTCCTGAGAGACTCCTGGATTCCTCACCTGTTGTCTAATTGTGGATCTTTGGTTTCAACAGAATTTACCTCTCTCTCTCTCTCTCTCTCTCTCTCTCTCTCTCTCTCTCTCTCTCTCTCTCTCTCTCTCTCTCTCTCTCTCTCTCTCTCCAGGAATGTGTACTCCTCTTTTGTTTGCATTATCTTGCTTCAGATTATCAAGTTGATGCTATTGATAAGAGAGAGAGAGAGAGAGAGAGAGAGAGAGAGAGAGAGAGAGAGAGAATGTGTGTGTGTGTGTGTGTATGCAATGACACACATACACACACACACACACACACACACACACACACACACACACACACACACACACACACATACACTACCAAACCAAACCCTTCCAGCAACAACACCACATCTTACCTCCCCCTCTTAACCACCACCACCACCACCACCACCACCACCACCACCACCACCACCACCACCACCTGGCACCACCACCACAAACCAAACACACACAAAAAAAAACAGATGAACCAAAAGAGAAAAACAACTTCCCGCCAAAAAGAAAGAAAGAAACCCTGAATGATGATGGTCTTGGTATCTTTTTTTCCCCCGCCGTCAGTCACAACACCTTGAGGTCTCAGCGGTTAATTGAAGGTCTCGTGACGGCTCCTCACACTTCCATAACAGCTGAACCAAACACACACACACACACACACACACACACACACACCAACGTAATGCCACACTCCACGCCTCCTCCTCCACCCACAACACATCATCCACCTTCTCAAAGTACAGTGTGCAAGGTGAAGGAGGAGCGAGAGTGGAGGAGGAGGTGGAGGAGGAGGTGGAGGAGGAGGTGGAGGAGGAGGTGGTGGAGGAGGTGGAGGAGGAACGGCAGTCAGGAGGGGGATTAGATTTTTTGGAGGAGGAAAAGGAGGTGGTAGTGGTTAAAGAAGAAGGAAGAGGAGGAGGAGGAGGAGGAGGAGGAGGAGGAGGAGGAGGAGGAGGAGGAGGAAGAGGAAGAAGAGGAGGACAGTGACTTACTATAACGGAATTGTGTTATAAATTGATTATTCTCATCTTTTATTCCACTTCATCTCTCTCTCTCTCTCTCTCTCTCTCTCTCTCTCTCTCTCTCTCTCTCTCTCTCTCTCTCGGAAACACGTGTAATTTACTTCATTCCAAGGTTCAGAAGGTCAGAGTTTGTCATCACTTATCTTCCCTCCATCACTTCCTTTCCATTCCTCCTCTTCCTCTCCATTCCATCCTTCCATCCATCCATTTTTCTTACATTCCTCCTTCCCTTCCTTTCTATCTCTCCTCCGGCCATTTATCTGTATTTTTCCATCTCGTCTTTTTCTTATCTATTCCTTCTATTTATATCCATTCATTTATCCTTCTTTTATCCCTCTTACACCTTCTTCGTTATTTCTTTCCTCCATTCATTCGTCTATCTATTCATCTTTCCTTCCATCCTGTCACCACTGATCTTTATCCCGTTCCCTTCTTTGCCTCCCTCCCTTCCTCTGTGTTCTGTCTCCGCGCTGTGAGGTTGGGAGTTGAAATAAAATCTAATACATCCTGTTTGACTCTTGTACGACATAATTGCATTGGGTTGTTGTTAGTATTGGTGTTGTTATTACTATTATTATTATTATTATTATTATTATTATTATTATTATTATTATTATTATTATTATTATTATTATTATTATTGATAGTAGTAGTAGTAGTAGTAGTAGTAGTTGATTTTAAGTTATTATCGGTATGTTGTTTAGCTCTTAACCTGATCTCTCTCTCTCTCTCTCTCTCTCTCTCTCTCTCTCTCTCTCTCTCTCTCTCTCTCTCTCTCTCTCTCTCTCTCTCTCTCCAGGTGATTGGTAGACAGCCGTGGGTGTAGTAAGAAGACAAGAAATTTTGGTGTTAAAAAGCAATACACCTTAAGTAACCCCGGAGAGAGAGAGAGAGAGAGAGAGAGAGAGAGAGAGAGAGAGAGAGAGAGAGAGAGAGAGAGAGAGAGAGAGAGAGAGAGAGAGAAAAAAAAATAAAAGAAAGAAAGAAAATAAGTAAGTTGACATCAGTGTATTAGTGTCCCTGGCAGTGGCTACATATAACTCAATAATTTTTTCCTCCTCCATAAGAAGTAAAATGCTCTGCTACGTATTATTGGCAATGGCACTTTTAAATCCAATTCACAGGGGGGGGGGGGGCGGGGGGAGGCTGGATGAAGACACGCGAGGACCCAGGAATTTGTGGCCCCAGCAGCAGTGATTCTCTTTGTCCTCTAACTCTACATTAACCATCACCTGCTATTAATAGAGTCCCGTCACAGTGTATCATCAGCCAGTCTTGTCGCTGTCACAATTACGATACAATTTTTTCCCCCAGTGTTCTTCCCCCAAGGTGATCTTCTGCCTCCGCCCGCCCGCCCGCCCGCCCGCCCGCCCGTCCGCCCGCCCGCCCGCCCGCCCGCCCGCCCGCCCGCCCGCCTGCCCGCCTGGATCCCAAGTCCTGTTGTTCACGTGTATAAATGTTAATAAATGTTGTATTACTACGATGGTAACACTGCAGGAGGGAAAAAAGTGATTAAGTCTGTCTCTATTAATATTACACATATACTATCAAATACAAACACAGTAATATATATTAAAAAAAACAAAAAACACTAGAGAGGGTGAGAGAGGGAGAGGAGAGAGAGAGAGAGAGAGAGAGAGAGAGAGAGAGAGAGAGACAAAAAAAACAAAATTAAATCGCTTCAAGGTATAACTTAACAAACTTTTACACTATCGAACACTCGCCAAATATCATCATAATAAATTTCAGGTGAGCTTCCGCACCTGCAAACCGGTCTGTATTAGGTTCATCAACTCGCTACAAAAAGAAAGTTTCCGCCGCGATAATCTTGTGACGAAGGAATAATTGTCTTTGTCTGTCTGTCTTTGTCCTTTTACGTGTGTCTTTCTGCCTGTCTTTGTCCCTCCAAGTGTGTGTGTGTGTCTGTCTGTCTGTCTGTCCGTCTGCATTCATGTACTCGCGTGTCTGTGTACATAGTAGCCTTGGCCTGTGTGTGTGTGTGTGTGTGTGTGTGTGTGTGTGTGTATGAGAGTGAGTTATACAAAACACACACACACACACACACACACACACACACACACACACACACACGAGCCAATATCAATAAGACCAGACCTCAAAAAACCCAGCAAATTCAATAGTCCTTCGGTTCTCGTTCAATACTTAGCGGACCTTTTATTTTTTCTTCTTCTTCTTCTATTGCCCTCAACATAGTATTACCTTTGTCAATGCCACTAAGGAGAGACAATGCAATTACCACGGCGGGGAGAGGGACAGGGAGAGAGGGAGAGAGGGAGAGGGAGGGAGGTTTACAGGAATGGCTTCATCAGGCCGTAATACCAGGCCGCCTTGATGGAACACCCGTAACCTCCAAGGCATCAGGTATTAAAGTCCATCTTCCAACCGCCTTCAATCACCTGCATGAAGAAGAAAAAAGAAAACGAAGAAGAAGAAGAAAAAAACACCACCCGTGTTCCCCCTCTTACTCATGGTTACAAAGAAAATGCGAGTCTCTATTTAAATGAAGTGTGTCATAGAGTTATTAGTGTATACGTGTTCAGATTGGCCTTGACGTCCTTCCCTGAGCTACACTGCCACCCGTAAGATTGAATACGATTTGTTCTCATTTGATTTGTCTCGCTACAACGCTTTGGGAGAGTGATGAGCACAAAACACCTCCGCCAAATGGCTTCTGTGCATGTCAAGGTGCACGGCAAGATCAGGTGGTGTTCCTCAAGGTCGGACTGGACACCAACCAACCACTCCCGGGCCAGCGCTAACGACTTAAAAAACTTTCTCAGATTAGCCAAACGAACTCCTGCACGCTTGAGGTCTGAACCCATTAAATTGTTGCATTTTATTGCTTGCCATTACTAAAAAGTCTCACTGATTTAGTCGCATGAATTCTGGCGTCGGTGAAGCTTAACACAAGAACTGGTGCATTAATTATTTGGAAT
>JAPQNM010000049.1:8004786-8009786 GCA_029783475.1 Metacarcinus magister
AATGATAGATAATACAAATCATCCATCTTCCTGTCTATCGCCCTTCATTCATTCATTCATTTGCTTACTAATCAACCAATCAATTTATTTATTAGTCTGTTAACCAATCTATCAATCAATCTATACAGTCAGAGATGATAAAAAGATACGAGAAGCAATATACCAAGAGAGAGAGAGAGAGAGAGAGAGAGAGAGAGAGAGAGAGAGAGAGAGAGAGAGAGAGAGAGAGAGAGAGAGAGAGAGAGAGAGAGAGAGAGAGAGAGAGAGCACACGACATACACAAAGCAACAAGAGACTTAGGTACTTAAAATAAAGACAATAACACAATGAAAACACACTACTGGGGCGTCGTGATGGAAGTAAGGAAGAGGAGTACAAGTAACAGCCAGACAGACACGAACACACGAACACATTGAATACTAAACTGAATAACATGACAGGTAGAAAGACTGATGCAGAGACACACTCGTAAATAAGGTGAATAGCATGACAGGTAGATAGACAGAACCAGACACACACTGGTTAATTAGTGTAATGAAGTAGACAAGTGTATATATAAGAACATCTGAATTCCTTGGTAATTATAATGAGGATAATGATTTGAATTTTTTTTTTCTCCTCTCGGGTCAAGGAGAAAGACATTACGTGGTTAATTTGTGATTGTTTTCCAGTTAATTTTTTTTTTTTTTTGTGAAGGGAAAATGAAGAAGATGAATTGAATATAGAAACTTGAAAATTGAGGGAAACATTCTAATACTTTTTAATTTTTTTTGGGTTTTGGTTTTCACCTTGAAATTAAATAATAAAAAAAGGAGACAAAATACGAAAGAGACATGAAAGGTGAAATTAAGAAAAAACTTAAATTAACACATATCAAAATACCAAGAAAAGGAAGGACAAAAAAAAACAAAAAAACACAAACACAAACACAGACGTACGCACCAAGGCGATGCAAAAATAAAATAAATAAATAAATAAATAAATAAAAAAAAAAAAAAAAAAAAAAAAAAAAACCCAGACACGGCTAAAGAGACAAAGAGGCAGGAACAGAGACAAAGAGACGGACACAAACACGGACTAAAAGTGACACCAAACACACACTAACCATAAGCCTTTCTAACCCTTCCCTTCCACCACAGAATTTCATCTCCCGCTGGTAATGGCGAGGGAGAGGGAGAGGGAAGGAAGCTTGGACCAGCCATAACCTCTCTTCCTCCTCCTCCTCCTCCTCCTCCTCCTCTTCCCATGATGTTAATATTATACAATCAAGTTCCTGCGGCGACGTGTCAAAATAACCCATCGGACCATTTTCCTTACAGTGGTGAGTGTGATTCCTCGCCCGATACCGAGAGAGAGAGAGAGAGAGAGAGAGAGAGAGAGAGAGAGAGAGAGAGAGAGAGAGAGAGAGAGAGAGAGAGAGAGAGAGAGAGAGAGAGATTTACTATTACCTTATTTTCTTTTAGAGATATATTAGGTTTGTGCTTTTGATTTTTAAAGATAATAAAAAGAGGAGGTGAATGAGGAGGAGGAGGAGGAGGAGGAGGAGGAGGAGGAGGAGGAGGAGGAGGAGGAGGAGGAGCGTCAGAAGAGTGATGTTTGAAATAATTACGTTATAAGTTATCTTCTATTCTTCCTTCCTCATCACATCCTCCTGTTTCTCTCTTTCATTTCCTCCTTTTCCTCATCATCTTCCTGCTCCTGCTCGTTGGTGGGTTGGCTGCCCTACTACTACTACTACTACTACTACTACTACTACTACTACTACTACTACTACTCCTACTACTTCAACAATGGCGGTCTTTAACGGACTAGCGATGATCACTAATGGTCATCTTGTTAAACGCAAGTCGCCACAAACGAGACCGATGGTTAAGGGGATGACTGGAGAAGGTGCGCCCGAAAAAAAAACAACCACATAACACCAAACACCTACTCACACCTCACGCTAAACACACCTTTATGCCCCGCCGGAGGAGAGGTGAGAGTGACGTGGGTAAGGAGGCTGATGTACGCGTCGGGGTGTAGAGGGGGTGTGTGCGTGGCTAACGTGTAGTGTGCCAGGAATCCGCTACACTGTAATCTTCTTGCTAGATGGACACTGCGTCTAACTGAGTACAAACCACAATAATGGAAGGGCAGCCTCGCCCCTGCACGACGCCGCTTGAGTAATGACTGGTAATAGATGAGTTAGGGAATCATGCAGGGAGGGATGGAGGGATGGAGGGATGGGTTGGGATGGATGGATGGGCGTGAGGTCACCATGCCAACTCAGACGTCTGTTATCTATCATTTTCCACGCCCTCTCGTCCCTCCTCCCGACACCTCCCACTCACGCTCTTAACTAACAACTACTGCTATAAAGAAAATGAAAAAAGATGTATCGTGCATCCGAATTTTCACCTTGGTTTTTTTTTTTCTCTCTCTCTCTCTCTCTCTCTCTCTCTCCTCTCTCTCTCTCTCTCTCTCTCTCTCTGTCAAAACTTGCTATTCAAAATGAAGGCAAAGATGATAATGACGAAAATGATAATGATGACAACAATGATGATGATGATGATGATGATGATGATGATGATGATGATGATGATGATGATGATGATGATCGGAGGAGGAGGAGGATCATAAAAAAATTACAAACATTAGCAGACCTTCAAACCTCTACTCGACTGGAGGAGGAGGAGGAGGAGGAGGAGGAGGAGGAGGAGGAGGAGGAGGAGGAGGAGGAGGAGGAGGAGGAGAGGTGATTAAGGGAACATGAACACCCCCTCCCCCCCCAAAGAGGCGCCCCTACACCTGGGCTACACCTGTCAACGCGTCTACACCCAAGAGAGACAACGAAGAATGAGCCGCGCATCAACACACTGATTTAATAACGATGTGTGTGTGTGTGTGTGTGTGTGTGTGTGTGTGTGTGTGTGTGTGTGTGTGTGTGTGTGTGTGTGTGTGTGTGTGTGTGACAAATAAAAAAAAATAGAAAACCTTTATCTAACTACCTATAATTATTTTTGTATTAATTGATATATAAAAATGTATACGAAGAAATATAACTCCACATAAATAATAATAAGTATATATGTGAAAATAAAAAAACCCACAAAAATAATTCTCTAGAAAATAGAAGAATGTCACCCAAGCCAAGAGGAAAATAAACACCTAATAAAGTGGAAGACAAAAAAAAAAAAATCAAGTGAACGTGTAAAATTATTGAAGTAAAAACCCGATCAATGACGACACATAAGGAGGAGGAATGTAACCTGGGCCTCGAGACACACACACACACACACACACACACACACACACACACACACACACACACACACACACACACACACACACACACAGGAAACAAAAGAAGCAAACTAATAACTCAAACTAACGATTATATTCCTGAATAGAATAAGAATTAGAATACCTTGTTTGGTTATCCTCTTTTCTTTCCTATTCTTATTTCTTCTCCTCTTCCTTTTCCTCTTCTCCTCTGAATCCATGCATCACCTCAACACAACAAAACATACGAGTCTCTACACAAACATTAAGTCTTGTCTCCCCTTGACGTACATTCCATATCAATAACCTCACAGTTCAACACGAAATACTGAAAACCTACTAACTTAACGTGTAAACATAAGCCTTACAACCAATGCCACACGAAGCTCTGTGGTGGGTAATGACTCTGATAATTTGGTACTGGGCAGGTAACATGTATTTTTAAGCATATAAATACAAAAGCCAATCCTGTAAATGAAAAACTACATGTGTGGATTGTGGCAAAGAAGGTACAGAGGAGGTTTGGCAGAGACCTTCCCATCTCATCCCGTCCCGTCCCGTCCCTCCCCGTCCCTCCTGCCTCGGTCTCTTAATGAAAGCAACGCCATTCTTGGAGTGTAGAGGAAAAAGTTTGTAATGCTCGCTGATGCACACCTTGATTCTTAAATATGAACCACAAGACAAAACTACCATCTATTGGGGGATTATTATTAAGGGAAAAAGGGACACACACACACACACACACACACACACACACACACACCACACACACACACACACACACACACACACACACACACACACACACACACCCTTTGAGCGAGTGTTTGGCGAGTCCAAAAATGGATCCAAATCGCCAGTTAAAGTTTGTGTTTGGCTCATGATCGTGTTTACCCGCAAGAGAAAACCTGTATGACCTTCAGTGACCATAATAGTCTGAAACACACACACACACACACACACACACACACACACACACACACACACACACACACACACACACACACACACACACACTCTCTCTCTCTCTCTCTCTCTCTCTTTTACCACAGCAATTATCATGATCCTGTTCTTCTTAATTAACAAACATGTCTCTTATCTCCTCCTTCCGTTACTCTGCAGCATAAGGCGTTCTACTATTTTTTGTCTCTCTCTCTCTCTCTCTCTCTCTCTCTCTCTCTCTCTCTCTCTCTCTCTCTCTCTCTCTCTCTCTCTCTCTCTCTCTCTCTCTCTCATGCCTACTCTGTCCAACTTACTAATGCAGGAGTTGACGAATATCTTCCATGTAACCTCTAAAACAGTCTGCCTTCCACTGCTTTATTTTCATTCTATTTTTCCATATCTTTGCCTTTTAAGAGGTAAATACACAACCACCTTGAGAAGTAAACTGACTTTCCCCTCAGTCTCCCCTCTTCTTCTTCTTCTTCTTCTTCTTCTTCTTCTTCTTCTTCAACTTCTATTCAGTGTTTTAAGGGAGTTGCGTGTTGCAGGATTGTGTATATATACTTTCAACACAAGTTTTATAGCCTTTAGTCGAGTACACTTTTCTTTTCGTCTGTATAAAAAAATAAAGAAAACCACAAACCACTCACTGCAATAACTCCTTTTACAACCAAGTATTTCCCTTCATCTCCCTTCACTCTGCATAAGACCACCACCACCACCACCACCACCACCACGGGCCCTTGTTTTTTGCCGTTTCTCCGCCACCACATCACTACACTGTTCCCGCTGCT
>JAPQNM010000049.1:8017286-8054786 GCA_029783475.1 Metacarcinus magister
CTCTGATGTTTTTTCCGTAGCACCTTTGAATACAAGAGTCAGGTGGTCGTGCCGGGCCTCATTAGGAACACTTGCATCACCCTCACGCTTGTAAGTGAACACGAACATGTAAATAAATAAAGGTAATTGAGGTGAAGGCTGGTGATTCACTCTCTCTCACACCTGGCGGAGCGCACCCTCTCCTGCACACCTGTACCTAATTACCATCCCTTAACCTGTCACATACCTGATCCTCGCACACCTATCCTCACCTTCATTCTAACAACAACAACAATGATAATAATAATAATAACACAAAGATACCAAAAGAAAAAGAGGAGAAGGAAGACGACAACAAACAACAACAAGGATGACGACGAAGAAGAGAAATAGAACACAGCAAAGCACATTCCCTTCACCCTTACATACCACAGCCAACATCACCCCTTTCCTAACTAACCACAGACGCCCTTCCTCGCCCGGCCCTCAGCTTAGGCACTCCACTCAACACCTACAAAGAGCACCACATCCAACCACCAAAAACTGCGATCAAAACCAAGACTGAATTTACATAAAGAGCATCAAGAGGGTTCAATTACGTCGGATCTGAGCCTTCTCTTCAAGCCTTCAGCGTCTGGGCGTCCAATGAAGGTGAATGAAGGTGTTTAACGAGCAGGTAATAAGGTAGAGAAGCTGCCCTATGACTATCACCTGCATTGTATAATAGACTGAAGGGGAAGAGAAGTAGTAGAGATGAAGGTAAGGCATAGAGGAAGGGACGAGGGAAGGGAAGGCAAGGAGGAAAAAAGTTCAAATATTTATAGGGAGGAAAAAAATTGAACGGACGAGAAAAACAAGAGAGAAGAGAAGGAGAGAAGAAGAGAAGGAAAGAGATGAGAAGACACCAAGAAATAAAAGAGGACATGAGAAAGGAGAGAGAATAAAGGCAGGAGGAAGGTAGGTGGGAAAGAAGGAAGGAAGGAAGGTAGGAAAGTAATGGACTGATTACATTAATATATTGACCATCCATTATTACTTAGCTAATGAGCGACAGACTTAATAGCTCAGCATCTAATTACCAGCCGCGTGGAGATGTTTATCCCGCGTGGCCAACAGGACGGGGCCGGGGGCGGGGTGGGGTGGGGTGGGGCGGGTGCGGGCGGGGTGAGGGGCGGGGTGGGGCGAGGCGGGGTGGGTTGAGGCGAGGCAGTCTAAAATCAACGAGTCTTCGCTAGATTGCCCTGACTAAGGAAGGATCAATACATATTACAACCTAGATCAGTGGAGGGAGGGAGGGAGGGAGGGAGGGAGGAAAAAGAGGGAGGGAGGGAGGCATGCATAAAGACAGGGAGGAGGGAGGTATGCATGACTGGAATGAGGGAGAGATGTATGTATGTATGTATGTATGTATGTATGTATGTATGCATGGACGGAGGGAGAGAAGGAAGGAGGGATGAAGGGAGGGAGTTTTTGTCGCAAGGAGGGAGGAAATGAGGTAGTAGGGGAGGACAGGAGGAGGGAGAGAAGGAGGGAGGGAGGGAGAGGAGGAGGGAGGGAAAGAAACAGGGAGAGAGGGAAGAACGAGAGAATTGGCGTGAAAGCATAAAAAAACAACATGAAATAGTAAGTAAGGAAGGAAGGAAAGGAGAGAGAGAGAGAGAGAGAGAGAGAGAGAGAGAGAGAGAGAGAGAGAGAGAGAGAGAGAGAGAGAGAGAGAGAGAGAGAGAGAGAGAGAGAACAAAAACAATAAAAAACCATGTAAAAAAAAATAGATGAACAAAAGAAAAAGAATAGATAAAAGAGAAAAAAAAAAGACAACAGAGGTAAGGAATAGAGAAAAAGAGAAGAAAAAGGGAAAGAGAAAGAGAGAGAGGTGGCAGGGTAGGCAGGGTAAAGGGGGGGAGAGGAGGATAAACTTGACCCTAATCATGTAATAACCAAACCCTGCCAAGCTAACGTCATTATTAAGAAAATTTGGGGATAAAGGTGTACTCATAAAGTGCAGGTTAATTGGGTGACTCCCGCCCCGACAAGGTATAACTCAGGCAGGTATTATTGACTACGGAGCCTCAATTTATGGCTCAAGCAGACTCCATTAATACAGCCGCTATTCAGGAAGGTGACGGCGGCGGCGGTGGTGGTGGTGGTGGTGGTGGTAGTGGTGGTGGTAGTGGTGGTGGTGGTGGTGGTGGTGGTGATTAAATTCTTATCTAACTACTTAAATATTTGATTAATTTCAAAACACCTGCAATTATAATCACTATTACCACTATACATTATACTACTACTACTACTACTACTACTACTACTACTACAGCTGCTGAAAAAATATGTATTATGTGAAGTAAGAATGGCAGTATTAGTAGTAACTGTGGTGATGGTGGTTGTGGTGGTGGTGGTGGTGGTGGTGGTGGTGGTGGTGGTGGTGGTAGTGGTGGAGGTGTTACTAGCAGCGGTAATAGCAGTAGTCAGGTTGAGCTGCTGATCTACACTAGCTAATTCAAGAGACTGTAATTAGCTCACCCTCAACACAAGCTAACTGTCGGCGTATGGATTTTCTCTTCCTTCCTCCCTCCGTCCCTCCCTCCCTCCTTGACCACCCTCCTCCATCTATGTATCTGCTCTCTCTCTCTCTCTCTCTCTCTCTCTCTCTCTCTCTCTCTCTCTCTCTCTCTCTCTCTCTCTCTCTCTCTCACGATGCTGATGATAATACTAATAACAACAACAACAACACTAGTAATGATGATGATAATAATAATAATAATACATACATACATACATACATACATACATACATACACATACACATATATATATACACACAAGTATCCAAGTACCTTCCCACAGTTTTACTAATTATCGTTCATCAATATCTTTTTCCATCGTCCACTAATTGAAGCTCACGTTAAGGCAGATAAAAGGCAAAACAACAATAAGATAAGACGATAAGGAGACAGGTTATACACAACAATCATCATCATTATAAGAAGAAGAAGAAGAAGAAGAAGAAGAAGAAGAAGAAGAAGAAGAAGAAGAAGAGGAGGAGGAGGAGGATTGAGAATAATAATTATGAAATTCAAACAAACAATGAGATGAAGAGAACAGAAGAAAAAAAAAATAATAAACTTGACTGGCAATTCATTTGTTTTATTACCACGATCGCGTTAACATGAGAGAGAGAGAGAGAGAGAGAGAGAGAGAGAGAGAGAGAGAGAGAGAGAGAGAGAGAGAGAGAGAGAGAGAGAGAGAGAGAGAGAGATCTATTAACGTCCAAGCCATGATAAGCAATGGGAGAATAAATGTAAATATCCATCAAGGCTTAACCATAACAGGAGAGCAATTATGGATCACACTGGCCGGGTAAGGAGAAGAAGAAGAAGAAGAAGAAGAAGAAGAAGAAGAAGAAGAAGAAGAAGAAGAAGAAGAAGAAGATGGTAAGCACGACAGCGAGAGGCGGCAGAGAAATAGATAAAAAAAAGAGAAAAAAATAAATATAAAACCAAACCAAACACTACAACGTAACCTATATTTAAAACCATAGACAACTAATTCACAATCTTCCTTTAGCTTATAACTTTAAACAGAAACAACAACAAAACATTAAATATAGTAAGTCCCAACGGTGATAAATGTTAGAAGTCGAGGTTATGACGCGGCTGGCGGACGGGCGTGCTGGCGGGCGGACTGGCTGGCGTGTTGGGACGAAACATTGTGAGACGGAGCGAGGCGCGGCGGAGGAAGGCGCCCACCCCCCGCCCCGCCAGCTGATTAGGAAGTAGATTGATTTTTATATGAACAAGTAATCACGACAATTAAATAAATGAGGGGTACACTGATGAGAGCGAGAGAGAGAGAGAGAGAGAGAGAGAGAGAGAGAGAGAGAGAGAGAGAGAGAGAGAGAGAGAGAGAGAGAGAGAGAGAGAGAGAGAGAGACGATCATGCAACTTTATTTTGTGACTTAATGAACAGACCGCAACATACGTATACTTCAAAGGTAATGGAGACGGAGATGAGCGCAGCGGCTATGCGTGTCTGCCCGTTCCATTAATGCATCCTGAAAACTGCCTCTGTACATGCATTACATCGAATAAGTTTCTGAATAGTTACTCTCTCTCTCTCTCTCTCTCTCTCTCTCTCTCTCTCTCTCTCTCTCTCTCTCTCTCTCTCTCTCTCTCTCTCTCTCTCTCTCTCTCTCTCCACACAGTATAATGCAAGCACTCAATAATATAGAAGACCATAAAAGTCACCCAGATAAAACTAAACTTAAAATTGTTTTAAAAAATAGGAAAATGGAGTGCATTAACCTCTTGGAAAACCTTCATTAGCACCACAGCTCCGTCCAGACTGTGTGTAAGGCTTCCTGACGTCACTCTTACAGTCTAAAGGCGAGAGAAAAATACCTGGCAATTACAGGCCGATTAGCTTAACGTCAGTGGTTGGAAAAATACCAGAAACCATAATTAGAGAAGAAACTTAACTATCTTGCCTAAAGTTTCGTAATTAAAGACTATCTAGCATCGTGGTCTTAGATGTAAAAAGATCGTGCTTATCAAATGTGTTAGTTGATACCTTTCTTGCACAACAAATCCTTACACTGAGGTGCGATGAATTTAGAATCAGACCTGTTCTACTTTGAAATTCACCGCTTCTGTGGTAAGCTAATTCGATAAGATAATGAAAAGATTTACGTATGATGTAGCAGCAGGTGTTTTCATATGATATTACCTGCTGTACGAAAAGTAATGGGATGAGATTAGAGACGTAGACGAGTCATAGCTGCATGCAACCACTTTTGCCTTGAAGGAGCAACACATTTCCCACCAAACACTGTAGTATGTAATGCATATATATAAAACACAACCTGTAACGTCACCTTCCAGTACGATAACACCAAGGCATTCAGACCTTAGCATTCCTTATTCAATTCCATGTTATTTGTTAAAAATTCAAATTTTTTTCCTCCAGATTTATAAATTAGGTAATACATTTATTAGATGCATCACACTAACTTAACCTAACCACTGCCGAGTCTAACGGCGAGGTCATAGCGAACTTACATGACTAGCTTGCTGTGTAATGATTATTGGATTGATTTTCCTATCCCTAAGTGTTTCTAATTATCAACACACAGCAACCAGGCAACACCTATGACGAACACTCAATACTTCCTCACCTCCTCCCTCCCTCCCCCTCAAAACTTGCAATGACTTGTTCGGATCACGTAATGTTAATAAGCATCAGCTATCACTAACTATGTAAAGGAAACTCTTGCTTCATTCTCTATATCCGTCTAATTATTTTAACTTCTAGGCTTTAAAATTGCTCACAAACTGCCTCCTGTGGTTATCAAAAGTTTTATCAATAGGTAAACGTTAAAATGCGAGACAAACTTCATTCCTGATTTTCATAATTATCACTAAGATATTTTTGTCCATGTTCAGTTGATTCATTACAGTGATTATAATGCACTAAACATTGGTCTGGCCAGATACGTGTGTGTGTGTGTGTGTGTGTGTGTGTGTGTGTGTGTGTGTGTGTGTGTGTGTGTGTGTGTGTGTGGATAACAGTCATTACATACAAGATGCAGCTGGTGATGGAGTTGTGAATTTATCGTAAAATATTGATTTAATTTACACGCCTCACCTTCCAATCATCCTGAATTAATAATGATAATGATGAGACGAAAAGCAGAGCCAGACATCATGTTACGCTGCCCTGACAAGGATGAATGATCTGCACTAACATAACAAATCAAATATCATCACATCGAATTTTAATAACATCGTTTCTTTCGTCTTTCTTATGTATTGTTTTGTATCCTCTTCCTGTTCCCACTAAACATGTTCTTCTCTATGACCCTTGATATACTAAAATCGTATTATTATTATCATTTTTATACTCAAAATGCGCCCCCTCCCCCCACTCTACTTTCTACTTTCTTATGTATTGTTTTGTATCTTCTTCCTGTTCCCACTAAACATGTTCTTCTCTATGACCCTTGAGTTACTAAAGTCGTATTACCATCATCATTATTATAGTTACAATGCTCCTCCCACTTGCTTGACCGAAGGAAACGTGTCCGAACCTATGAATGAGTTGTTCGGAACACATATCACTAATGTGTTCCGAACAACTCATAGCTTCGGACACTTTACATTCGACCAAGTAGGTGTTCGGGGCCGGAGCCTAATGGATGTATTCTGGCTTTAACAAAATATATATAATGAAAATAAACTAATTACGACAAGTTCAAACACATTCACCTCAACACTGCCTCCCTTCACTCCCTCACACCCGGCTTTACATACCTGCCTCAGTGCCTCACCATACTCCATCACCTCCTGTAAGTCCCCGAGGTGCTCCAGGATGTACAGAGAGGCCCCAGGGCACCCCAGCAGCGTCCCAAGGGCAGCCACGGAGACGAGGATCACAACGCACTACAGTACAGTTTACACGCGAGCGCCATGGCAGTGACGTCATGACAGTCAACACGCACACACACGCACACACGCTGTTTTCTTTTCCTTATAACCTTAGTTCTTGTTTGAAATTAATGATAAGGATATTTTTTTATACTTTAATTAATATAAGTTAGAGCATTTAATAAAGTAATGTAGTTTAGAATTGCTTTTTATCGCTAATTTCCAAACATAGAAAATGATGTAAGGGGTGACTACGCTTTGCCGAGACCCTTAAAAAGGCACACTTGCCCGGCCATTACTCACCTGAACCCGTTATTATTGGATTACCTCAAGGCTCTGTTACCATCACTGGTGACTCTGATGTGGGTATTTGAATCATTACAATATATGGTTTTGTTGGCGTGACTGCTGGGTGGTTGAGTGTGATCCATCATTATCTCCATTATTGCCCACGCATCGACGTCATTCATCTTCCTGTTCTTCCTCATTCGTCATGATTGTATCGCGATCACATTTGTTCCCATTTATGTCTTACTTCGGTTGTATTTTACCTCATCCGCAAACTTTAAACACAGGAAATGAAACTTGAATGATGTGATGGAAGCAGGTAATAGAGAAAGAAAACAAAATTACTGATAAACTGCTGCACCACTCTTCAATTTCCTCCTGAAAAGAAGTAAAAAGATAATACCTTTGATATCACAAGGATTTGTATTTTTACATCAAAACTTACATGGTGTTTCTTAACAATCCAGAGTAAATTATTAAGTCCTTTGGTGCAAATATATGTTCTTTGTCACAGTTGTTTAGCGAGACCAGGTAAAATGTTATTATGTTGGGCAGAGTGACAGGTGTTCTCAGGCAATCAATACAGGTAAGTGACGTCACGCCACACTCACCCCAGCAGCTGACAGGGTGAACAGAACTCATTTTTTTCTTTATATTTTCTGTAGTTTATTGGTATTATAATATGTACATAAATGGAATATCAAGTCTAACTTTGGCTTCTATTAGATATCAGCAAATATTATGAGGTTCATCATACACTGCCGGTTTGAGGCGAGACAAAACGTGTTATAAGTACACGAGGCAAGAGACTGGACGGAGAATAGTTGAGGTAAAGACTTGCATACATGTGGTTTGGATACACTAATACAAGCTACGACACACTGTAATAATTATATCTTACACCAAACAGCACGTCTTTGCTGCGGCCTGCGGGTGCCGGAGGCAGGCGCCGCAGCTTACCAGAGCCGCCGCCTACACAGCCCCGCTCTGGCCGCCTGCTGCCGAAGCCTCACCTCCTTGCGCGAGGGTTCAAGACTCAAGGTTTAACGTGCACCGTCGCCACGTGAGGTCGGCACTGCCTGTACCATCATAGACTTGAGGGACGCAGTGCCACGGCTTCACCGGGTGCCACCAGACGTCAGGTCGTCCAAGCGAGGCGGGAGATGACGCACTGTGTAGTTCATGATTTTTGGTGTAAGCGATTCAGACCACAACAATGGTTGTCCGCTTCCCGGTTTCCTCGAGACCACTGACTCCAGTGGTCGAGGTCCTCCTTGGGTGCTCACGCTGTGATCTCTCCAGCCTTCCGCATCAGCTCCAATTTCACCTCCTGATCGCGGGCCTTGAGTCGTAAGTCCTGCAGAGAAGCGTGCCGCCGCTCTGCGTCGTCCCTGTGCAGAGGGAGTGAAGGGATAGGGGGCGCCTGTATCCCCGTGGGGCCGGTCAGCGGAGGTGAATAAGGGAGGGGCGGCGCCAGGCTGGATGAAGAGAGATTAGGAGGGGAAGTCTGCAGGCCAGTCAAGGACGGCAGATAAGGCTGCAGACTTGACAGGTAAGGCGGCGGTGCCTCCAGCTTGGAGCGCTGGGAAAGCTGCGCCAACACGGAGGTGAAGGAGGGCGCGTAGGGCAGCAGGTGTGGGGCCAGCATGTGGGGCCGGAACTGCATTTCCCGCAGGACGGCTAGAGAAGGATGGAGGTAAGGCGAACCTGGCGGCAGCAGAGGCTGAGTGGCAGAGACAGCAGCTATTGCGGCAGCGGCAGAAGTTGGCGCCAGGTAGTGACTTGAATGTGGTGGCACGCGGGCGCCGTGGAACATCGCGGTAGGGTCGAGGTGTTTGGCCCCAGGGTAGCCCAGGCTGGCGGCGAAGGGACTGGAGATGGTGGGAGGGAGAGGCGATGGGCTATGGAGGGGCAGTGGAGCCGACGAAGGGAAGCCACCGTAAGGATGCGTGGAAGGTCCCACCTTTTCTTGCTTCCTCCATTTGGCTCGCCGGTTTTGGAACCACACCTGAAGAAAAAAACAGAACATGTCACCTGATGAAGGACAAACACTGACGTGTAGAAGCAGATCGGCGGCGTTACACATACATCAATTACGGCGTTGTTTACGGTCACTAATCCCGGCGAGCAGGTCCTGAAATGGCCGAGACCTAATAACACGACACGAGTTATTGTTGCCAGACATGAGAGCGACCCTCGCCCCGCCAGCCCTCCCCTCCCCCCCGGCCCTAAGCTCCTCGTTATATTGATGTGACACCGTCGACGAGGATCACCTCCACCTCGCTACCCTGAGCTCCACCTGCGACCTGATAATGCTGCCGCAGGTCCCTGGGAAGAGTCATGGCTGCGGCGCGCCCTCCCCGCGACCTGGCTGCGTGTGTTTGCACCGTCCGTCAGCCGTGTAGACAACAGCTGCCCTAACTTACCAGCATCATTACCGCTATATCAGGAGAAAATTTAATTTCCTCTGACGGGTTAATTTCTTCCTACTTTATATCTGGGAGCGATGTTTCCCTTGGGGCCACTCTTGTCTCTTTAATCTGGTCTCCCCACCACCCCAGCCTAATCCTCCGCAGGTCCGACCCTCCCCCCATCACAACACAACACGTCAACCCAACCTGTCACATGCTGGCCAATTACCAACCACCGCACCCACGTCTCTCGTCACCCTGGTTAGCGGCATCACCCACCAACCCGCCATCCACCTCATCCAAGTTACCATTATCTCCCGTCACTAATATCTCTTTTTAAGCCTAAATAGTAACCATCTACCTCTCCCACGCAGTCACCCATCACCATCCACCCACACTGTTTACTCCCCACCTGTCATCCACACTCTTTCCTCATCCAAAGTCATGTATATAAGTCATCTCGTAGGTTTGCCAGTCCTTATACAACAGCACCTTTGCCCCCTCCTCCTCCAGAGAGTCACGCCCCCCCCCCTGCCGCCCCCCCAAAGCCAAGGAGCTAAATAATGCAGCCTCTTCCGCCGCACGACCACGCAACCCTCCTGCTGTCACGCTACCAGAACACACACACACACACAGCAAACTAGACCGAGAGCTACTATGTGTGTGTGTGTGTGTGTGTGTGTGTGTGTGTGTTTGAGAGAGAAAGAGAGAAAGAGAGAAAGAGAGAAAGAGAGAAAGAGAGAGAGAGAGAGAGAGAGAGAGAGAGAGAGAGAGAGAGAGAGAGAGAGAGAGAGAGAGAGAGAGAGAGAGAGAGAGAGAGAGAGAGAGAGAGAGAGAGAGAGAGAGAGAGAGAGAGAGAGAGAGAGAGAGAGAGAGAGAGAGAGAGAGAGAGAGAGAGAGAGAGAGAGAGAGAGAGAGAGAGGAGAGAGAGAGAGAGAGAGAGAGAGAGAGAGAGAGAGAGAGAGAGAGAGAGAGAGAGAGAGAGAGAGAGAGAGAGAGAGAGAGAGAGAGAGAGAGAGAGAGAGAGAGAGAGAGAGAGAGAGAGAGAGAGAGAGAGAGAGAGAGAGAGAGAGAGAGAGAGAGAGAGAGAGAGAGAGAGAGAGAGAGAGAGAGAGAGAGAGAGAGAGAGAGAGAGAGAGAGAGAGAGAGAGAGAGAGAGAGGAGAGAGAGAGAGAGAGAGAGAGAGAGAGAGAGAGAGAGAGAGAGAGAGAGAGAGAGAGAGAGAGAGAGAGAGAGAGAGAGAGAGAGAGAGAGAGAGAGAGAGAGAGGAGAGAGAGAGAGAGAGAGAGAGAGAGAGAGAGAGAGAGAGAAAAAAAAAGAGAGAGAAACGGAAGCTAATTGCCCACAAGTACCCTTAAACAGAGAGACAGACGGACACGGAAGACAAAGAGACAGAAAGACAGACAGGCAAAGAGAGAATAGAGATCCTAATTATCCACCCACAGGAATCTACTCCCACCACAGACTTCCTTCCTAAGCCACAGCAGGTACGAAGAGGGAACGCCACCTACCCCACCGGTGACCTAATGCTAAGATCAAATTATAGGACAATGCTGAAAGTTCTTGGATCGTAGTAGCGGAGGATAGATGAGCGGGTGTAAAAGTGTAAAAAGCTGTATTAGTCATAAAGGTTTGGTTAAGGTAAGGTATGTGTGTGTGCGCGTGCGTGTGTGTGTGAAATTTATTATCCATATCTAGCCTACAAGTCAAGTATTTCATTCCTCCTTCTGCTCTACATAACACAACTCTTTTTTATCTTCCTCTACACGCAGGTGAGGAAGTTACCTGTAGAAGGGACTGGGTAATTACAGGTACGCTACAGCAAAACCATATGAGCTTATCTAAATAATTGAGGCAAAATGAAGTCTCCTGTTAGGGGTGACTTGTGAGGTTCTTGTGTGTATATTTTATTATTATTATTATTATTATTATTATTATTATTATTATTGTTGTTATTATTCATTGTTGTGGATGCAAATAATGGCAGCTCATCCAAAAATAATACTTAGTAATGATTTCTTCCTCCTCTTTAAAAGTATAAACAATAAACTTGATGAATAATACTAAAGAGTAAGAAAAATGACTAAAGTAAAATTTAGAACACGTTTACAGATCATCATTTATAAGACTCAACTCTCTTAAGCTGTATAATATTTTTTCTTCTTTAACTTCATTAATTTATCAGTAAATTTCACTACACATTATAAGTAATTTAAACTGCCAAGATAAATATAAGTTATCTGAATTCTTACTTCTTTTGTTTTACTTTACCTCATTATTTTTTTCCCTTTACGAATGTTAATGATACAAACTAATATTTCTTTCCTTATATTAACTTAATTATTTTTGCATGTTAAGTGACATAATGAGTGTTTATAATGTTATGTTACTTCCGTTCTCTTCCCTTAATCAAATAATTTAAATCAATAACATTTTCTTTTATTTTATTAGTTCTAATATTATTGTGTCTGAATTATATATTATCTCCTTCACTTTTTTTTATCATGTCAGATAAACGAATGTGGCAATTTTACTCAATTTTTCTTTATGAGAGAAATTCGTATGTAAAATTTTCTCTATCACTCGCTCTTATTCATTTTGTAAGCAGTCAAATCTTTGCATCCATAGCAAGAATCTGTGATTGTTATGATAATGAAAACGTGATGTAGTAGTAGTAGTAGTAGTAGTAGTAGCAATCGTCGTATTATTAACATATTGATTAATTCCCGGTAACATCAGCAGATTATCGATGATTAAAAGTTTACATTAGTCGATGCAGAAAATTATGTATCAATATAGGACGCAAGGATCACGAATATGTTACGTGTGTGGCAGGAACGACCAGCGTGATTGTATTATTAATGTGGTAATGCTATCTTCAAACATCGCTCTCTCATTATAATTCTCTCTCTCTCTCTCTCTCTCTCTCTCTCTCTCTCTCTCTCTCTCTCTCTCTCGCCAGAAATATCGCTCAGAATATCAATCAGTGGCAGGTATATTTTCTTTATCTGTTGTCTGTTTGTTTATTAAATATTTAGTCTTCTGTTATTCATGTATTTTCTATCTTTCTTGTTTCTATATACTACGTGTGGTCGTGGCATAATAATTATCTTCTTTGCGTCTGTTTATATCTTCATGTCTGTCAGTGTATGTGTATACGTAAATAAACATAAATGTAACATATAACAGGCACATAATAACAAATTTTATGACACTGGAACTAATTCATATTAATATAGTTTTAAGCGTTATGTAACAGAGCTGCCGTCTGATGTCGCTGGATAACATTACCACATCAATAACACCAACACGCTGCTGAACGCCTGCCATACGACTGTTCCTTATCTTGACGTTCCAGTTACGTGAATATTTGCTGCGACAACCGATTCGTGTTTGTATATCACAACGACCGATACCATGCCCCCGCAGACCCTGGAAGCTGGAAATGCTGGAGCGATACTACCACGTACAACCAACGGTGATACTATCAATACGGGTACTATACACACACACACACACACACACACATGCAAACACACATACACAGACACAGACACACACACACACACACACACCGGCGCTCAACAGGTGACAAGGTCCAGGAATGTACCGTCACAGCAAATATAGGAAGAAATATGTTGCTATAAGTCTGACGCAAGAAGGTAAGTAAGGACTCGGGAAGAAGAGCGAGGTGTTATAGTATTGATATGGTAAAAGTGCCAAGGAAAATTACAGGACAAGAAAATAATAATACGGTGACAAAAATCAATGTCAGTGAAGGTATACGAAGATTCATGTAGAAGAATGTTATGCAATATCTTAAGGTGTTGTATTATTATCGTTATCTTATCATTATCATAAGATGCGTTATTGAGTCTTAGCGCGGACAGCAGAAAGGTGAAAGATTGTCCATATAGATATATAATAAACACTAAAATGATGAATGCTATAATGAGATACTCTTATTTAACAAAAAAGATTAGACAAGACTGCTATAAGAATGATATAAAAATTACCATAATGAGAGAAATGATATATGTGAGGCTGTACTAAAGGACAAGGCTGATGTGAGGAAGCTGACACAGGTGGATGATTGAATAAGAATGATGATGAGGATGTATTAAGGTAAGATAATGACGGGATGAAGGTATGGCCATCCAGTGCAATGGATATAATGTGCGAAGCCATTATGAAAAGGTCACCTGCACATAATTATATAGTGTGCGGGGCTCTTCATTATTTTTACTATTGTTATTATTACTATTATCAATATTATTCACATTATTATTATTACTATTACCATTATTAATATTACTACTATCATTATTGTTACTATTTATATCACTATTATCAAGACTTTCACTATAAATATTAGTTATTATTATTATTAATACCATACTAAAACTTTAATGATAATAATGATATGGTAAATATTATGATCATTACTACTACTATTATTATTAATGTTACTATTACTACCAATACCGTTATTATAATTATTAATAAAGTTTTAATTTTCATTAAGATTTTTGCTAACATTAATTTTATTAGAAATATTTTCGCGAACATTCTTCATACGAATAATGTCTAAATTATTCCTATTTGTAATGCTGTCACCATCATTAGTAATACTATCATCATTAACTACATTAACTACATTATTAATAGTCTACAACCTGTCAAAACTTTATCCTCTGAACCAACACATAAGTCACCACAATGATCTGTATAATGTGTGTTTTCATGCTATTGTAATGAATCTGTATAGAGGAAGATGATAATGATAATATTAATAATAATAATAATAATAATAATAATAATAATAATATAATAATAATAATATAATAATAATAAAAATAATGATAATAATAATAGTAATAATATTAATTTCTCGCCGAATCGCATGCCTTGACTAACCTTGCTGAAAGATAATGTTACGAGCTGAACATTACACAGGAAGACATTTAAATCCTCGGTTGAGATCACCTTAGTGACTTTGTAATCATCATGGATAGACTTTTATATTACTTTTTGTGTTATATATTAAGATTGATAGTTTAGACGCGGAACGTTTTTAGTTGCAGCAAGATAGTAAGATAATAATAATGATATATTAATCATAATAGTAACGGTAATAATGATCATACAACTATCGATAATAATTTTACATTCCTACTAGTACTACAACTACTATTTTCAATGACAATAACAACAAAAATAAAATAATAACAATAATAATACCACTATTATTATTACAAAACAGATTCTTGGGTAAATCTGATTAACATTCAACATTAGGTTAGTTGTGAGCAGTGTGTGGGAGGGCGAGGCTGGGTGGGTACGGGTGGTGAGGGAACAACACCCAGGGGACACATCACCACTATACAGGAACTCACACGCTTTATTTGGTGATGACACACACCACATTGACCACCTCAAACCCACCTCACTCCCTTTCTCTGTCTCTCTCAATGGTAGCTTTGTCTCAATAATCGACAGACGCTCTCTAGTTACACGCATAACTAACTTTTTTTTATGTGTGTGTGTGTGTGTGTGTGTGTGTGTGTGTGTGTGTGTGTGTGTGTGTGTGTGTGTGTGTGTGTGTGTGTAATAATAATGGTAAGTATCTTTTTGCATTATTTTACAGATCGTCACTTTTTAGATTTCCTTCTCGTCTCACGCCAGGAAACTTGAAGCAGCAGCAGCAGCAGCAGCAGCAGCAGGTAAGTAAGTATAACAATGCAATCCTACTTATATAAACTTAACGCTCTCTGCACATCAGCGAGGATAAGAGGACACCCATTACACCTTGCATACATTAAGAGTAAAATATACAAATCATTACTTTTACATAAAATACTCCCATGTATAAACGATGATTTAAGTTCATTCCAATCCCACGTTTCCCATCACCTTCCTCCCACTAACAGCATCACTCTTCCACCCACCTCACCATGCATCTCTCCACCTGTATTACCGCTTCACTTCCTTCACATCGCTTGAATCCTGGTACTCCTCTAATATCCTCTTCCTTCAGCCTCTCATTCACCTGTTCCTGCACTTTTGTCTCGAAGGGAAGTCACGACATCCCGTTCCATTCACTTATTTCAACGGTTTGCACCTTCACACCCTTCTGGCAGCGCTTCTAGAATTTAGTTTTCGTGTTTATTATGATTTTATGTTTGATATCGATACGCATGTGATCGTTTCAGGAACATGAACATCACTAGAAGACTATTTGCAACGGTTACGGAGTTTTTACTTTTGTCAATAATGTATAATAAAAATAATTGGTTTTACACGCCATGTTTCTGTACCTTGCGTTTTTTTAGCCTCACCAGATTTTTTTTTTTTTTATACATATTTGAGTAGCTTTTCATATCAGCAAGTGCTGCCTAAAGTTACAGCAAAGTATGCACTCAATCAAATATTTTTCATACAACTAGGTAAAGTTTAAAAAAAATATGACGTAAAAGTTTAGAATCATTATTTCACTGTCAGGATACAAGCACGGCTGCACGAAAATTACTCCTTCACACACACATCAAAATATTTTTCTCTGTTGAGTAAATATTTTATAGCAACACACACACTCCTTTTCGAAGTGTTTGACAAGTGACATTGAACACTCACCTGGATGCGAGCTTCAGTCAGTCCAATCTTCATGGCCAATTCTTCTCTGTTGGAGGAAACAATTGTTTACATGAGTCACACTTTTCATGCATCGATGATCTTATTATATATGTTCTATTTTGACTCGTACTGTGTGAGGGATGAGTTTCTATCATCAAATTCCTATTAATGTGATTCATATATTATGAAGCTTCGTTATTTTTGCACTTTTAGGCATTCAATACCGTGTTTTACAATATTTCCTCAACCATGGGCCTTCACAGCGCCACAAAACTACCTGGCACACTCACCTGGTGAACACGTCGGGGTAGTGGGTGCGGGCAAAAACCTTCTCCAGCTCCTCCAGCTGGTAGGAGGTGAAGGTGGTGCGGTAGCGGCGCTGCTTTCGCTTCGAAGGGCCGCCCGCTTCCCCGCCACCTTCGCTACTTCCTTCACCACCGCCGCCCGCACTCCCGCCCTCCTCTTCCTCTTCACACGCCTCGTCACCCTTTCCTACTTCCACCTCAGAATCTGTATCCACCACGTCCACCTCCAGATCCTCCTCAGCTTCCTGGTGAGGGCGCTGTGGCGGCGGACTTTGGCGGTGGGCGGGAGTGGACTGGGCGGCACCTTCGCCTTGACGCTTGAGACACATGTCCAGAGCCACGGACACGGGCGTGGGTGTTGGGCACTCTTCCAGGATCCCCATGACCTCCCTGCAAGGACAAGAACCGACCGTCAGCATCAAATAACCTTCCTGACGCACACACAACCCTCACTTAGCGCCCCGACCCTCCCGCCTGCCACCATCACCCTAAAATGACGGGGTGCACGGGTCTGCCACCCACACCCACAGGAAACGAGAAACAGACATACACTGGCCCCTTAACAATCCCCTTCCTCCCGCCTGGTCATCAGGTACTCTCTTCCCTCAGGAAACACCTGTCCAATGTTGACAAAGCTTGGCTGCGTCAGCACGTGATCGCAGGGCCCTTCGCTGTCCCCGCCGCAGATCCTTTCTCGTCCAGTAAACACTAATGCTGTGCACACATCCTTCTAAATCAACTCACATCCACGAACCTGCTAGTTTTTACCAGCGACACAAAATGTCACCATCATGTTAGTCGTCTTCATGAGTGAAATAAAAAAAAATGTCAACACTTTCGCTTCAAACTTAAATACTAACAAGATTTCTCTACTTCTTCTGAGACTTATTGAAGTTTTTGTATCTACGCAGCATCGTAGATGTCAAGTTTCTCTTTTTTTAGTTAAATGGTGACACAGAGGATCGAAAGTTTGACTAAAACTTAAATAGTTTACGGATATCTGTACAAAAGTTAACACAGTTAAGAAAAGAGTAACGGCCTTGACTTTTAAATGAACTTGTACGTAAGTAATACTGAACAAGATACTGACAAATATGTGATTTGTGGATAAAATAAACACTCGACCATTTTGGCCAAAACGGAAGCAATTGTAAAGAGTAACTAGCTCTAGAAGGCACATGACACACCCCATGGGCGTGCAGAGCAGCCCCCGCCCGCCTGATGAAGCCTCGTTGCCTTAAACTCACGCCTTCACGCATCCTCAACCCGTCGGAGGAACTCACTACATTCCCTGATAGAGCGCGTCACTGTCAGGAGCGACACACGCCCTTGTGGGTTCACCTTCACGTACCGTAACACAAGACACAACTGACGTCACACTCAGGGCAGCGTTTTATATCCTGCGGGCGCCCGGGCAAGCGAGAGCCGTCACTGTCCAAACACAAGCTTTCGCACCTGTCCAAACTGGTTGACAGCGGCGCACTGACTGACTGCAACACCTGAGTCCGCCAGGTAGAGAGTCCGGGCGAGGGCGCGGCCATGTTGTGCTCCACCGCCTCTCAGCCAATCATCGCGGGCGCCGCAGCTACGTCACGGCCCCAACACTGTAGGGGCGTGCCGACTCCGCCCACCATTCACAGAGCCAGATAGGTTTGTAGATAGCGATCAAGTGAGCATAATTTTTTTGGTCAGTTAACCCATTTACATTCTTAAGCATTATTAAGAAAATAACACAGCATGAAAAACCCGCATCATGAGGACTTGTCAACATTTGATATTACGTTTAATGGGAGAGTCGAAGGCCGGATGCTCGCGAGGGGAATCCTGTACCTGGCTTACTGCGTGCACCTGACGGGCAGGCGGACCTGAGCCTCTTGTCGCGGGGCCATAAGGATCATGGGCGGCGGTGTAAGGAGGTTCCCGGCCTATCTGGGCGGCCTGGGGGACTTGACATGTATGGAAGGCGGGTAGGAAATAATTATGATATGCTAATGATATCCTGTCCGCCTATACACAAAGGTGAACTGACTTGATGAGATCCTAAACTATTTGTTAAGGCGAGTGACGTGTGTGTGTGTGTGTGTGTGTTTGAGAGAGAGAGAGAGAGAGAGAGAGAGAGAGAGAGAGAGAGAGAGAGAGAGAGAGAGAGAGAGAGAGAGAGAGAGAGAGAGAGAGACTCATCATTACAACTGGAAAGCGGTACATGGGACTAATAATAGAGGGGAGAGAATAAGAGAATGAGGAAGACAGACTTAAGGAATACGAACATCATGATTACTTTTTATCAACACCTGTTTTTGCCTTCGTCATTACTCCTAAACACAGTGATTGCACTTCATACTCTCCCTACAGTGATAAGTATTACGCGTTCAATAAGAGCTCAAGGAATAAATGAATAGGTAAATCAATAATAACTTTGTGAGAATAGAAACAAGAATAGTGATGATAATAGTAATAATAATAATGATAATAATGAAAATGATAGTGATAATAATGACAATGATAATAGACATATGCGTAAGAAAAAAAAATGTAAATAGGAATATAAATGAAAACAACGCCACCACCATCACCACCAATATCAACTAATACACCACCACCACCACCACCACCACCACCACCACCACCACCACCACCACCACCATCACCACCACCGCAAGAGCTGTGTAAAGTGGCAGCGAATGGAAAATAAAAATAATCATAGGAATTATCCACCGTAAAACAGGATACACTACACTTATTATAATGTTACGTCAACACCTGCACGTGAACACTGACTGGAGGAAAGAGAGAGAAAAAGAGAGAGAGAGAGAGAGAGAGAGAGAGAGAGAGAGAGAGAGAGAGAGAGAGAGAGAGAGAGAGAGAGAGAGAGAGAGAGAGAGAGAGAGAGAGAGAGAGAGAGAGAGAGAGACAAGAGAGAGAGAGAGAGACTGATGGATAAGCGGATGACTGATGGATGGACGGACGGACTGACTAGTGACTGACGGACTGACTAGTGACTGACTGACTGACTGGTGACTGACGGACTGGAGGTTGACTGACAAATTAGTAGTAAGACTTTCAAAAACTTAACTCTACCATACAAACATAAAATCATGAAGGAAAACCATGAAATATTCCTTACATTCCTTCCTCAAACTTCAGTCAAATCTAATGTAGTTTGAGTCTATATAAGTCATCGGCAAAACACGTCGATACTCACCCAACACAACAATAATAACCTTGTATCTACACTAAACGATACACTCTTCAACGTCCCTTTGGCTTCAATCCAAGTGGTCACCTTTTCACTAACACACGTCCCCATTCAGGTCTTTCTTGCTTGTAACTAAGAGACAAAGGGACACAGGTATCACTCTGCTCCAAGATTACCTGTACAGTGCCAGCGTGTGTTTCTTTGCAAGAGTGACATGTACTTAGCATAACTTTTTTGGGACCTAACCTAACCTAACCTAACCTAGCATAACTTTTTTGGGACAGTCTGGAGGCACTATGATCCTTCCCTGCACTGCCTACCGCTGCTGCCCGCCAATTTTTGTGTACCAGTGTCGGCTTCATGCTAACTTCATATTGATTCACATCTAAAAAGGTCGAGTTAGGTAACCAGCGGCAGTGTACACAACCAGCCACTTATCAATCTCAATAGAAGAATGTGCAAGTTAAAATGTTAAAATTCCTGTTTTCCTAATCAAATAATGATCTAGTTTGTTACTTTGAGTCGATTGGAAAGTTATCGCTTATTTTTTACTCTCAGAACTTGAGTATTTTATCAACAAGACTCTTTGTTTTTTATTTATTATCGAATACACTCACCTTATGATACATTGATAGGAGTCAAAGTATTGAAAGTATAATGATAATTCAATTTAAATAACAAAGTAGGACATTTTATAACTATTTCTATCTTCATATCGTCCCTCTTCATTCCCTCAATTCCTCCTTCGCCTCGCAGTGAATCATTTGCTAAGAGTGTGTTGTAGTTCACTGCTCTTCTCACTCACACAATAATGCGTACTCTTGGAAGTCATTAATATGGATTTGCAGACAGATTATTAGACGGATATTTCGAAACAATGGTCAAGGAATTCTGTTTATCATATACATTGCCACAAATATGTGTGTGTTTTTGTAAGAGATCTAGAGATATCCTCGTATGTGTGTGTGTGTGTGTGTGTGTGTGTGTGTGTGTGTGTGTGTGTGTGTGTGTGTGTGTGTGTGTGTGTGTGTGTGTGTGTGTGTGTGTGTGTGTGTGTGTGTGTGTGTGTGTGTGTGTGTGTGTGTGTGTGTGTGTGTGTGTGTGTGTGTGTGTGTGTGTGTGTGTGTGTGTGTGTGTGTGTGTGTGTGTGTGTGTGTGTGTGGAGTGTGAGGAATGAGGTAAGAGGAGCCCTGCACACCTGCCACCAAGGCTTTAATAGCTTGCACACCTGTGGGATATTTGGTGCCAATTATTACAAACGCACAACTGGGAATGCCTGGAACGAAACTCACCTGAAAACGACTCCCGACTCACTCCAGGCTTTCACCTCATGGCTCACCTACACACACACACACACACACACACACACACACACACACACACACACACACACACACACACACACACACACACTACAACACACACACATCCAATTTGCATTCAGAATAAGCATTACAACACTGCAGCGAGCTTTTCAGGCCAAACACGCCTGCTAAATCACCCTCACATGACACGCGGTGAGTCGTATGGAGAGTATCACATTTTTCTTCACTCTCCGCACCCATGTTCTCGGGAGCCTCCTCGCCTACCTTGGAGATGAGAGGGTCGGTACCTCCCTGGACCTCAGCCTCACTGCGTGGCGACGTATCCCATCAATGACACGCTTGTAAATGCTAATGCCCCGTGTAATAGCTCCTGAAGGTGGGCATTAAGGCCTTAAGAGCCCCGACAACAGCCTTTCCCCGCCCCCGGAGTGACCAGACAGAGGTATCCCTGCGTTCGGGCAGCCGCGGCGGGAAGAACGCCGCGCTGGAGCCTCGGGTCGGGGTGGAGGGAGGCTAAAAGTGGCCGGCGGGGGAGGAAAGGGTGTGGGATTGTTTGTGGTTGTCGACGGGAGGTAATGATGTCCGCTCATGTTTTACTGTGTTCATTTTCACTCATTTATTTATGTTTTACGCTTCCTCTTTCTAAGGCGAGTGAGTATCCATGAGGGAAAAATGTAGATCACTATAATAGTTGTAAGTTGAGCGATGCTGAACGCCTTATAGAAGTGAGAAAAAATATTTGAAACACTATTTCTTACCAGGAAAGTGACTGTAAATTAGGTTAGATTAAATGTAAATTCATTTTCATTACTAGCATTTGGCAGATGAAGTCGAGGGAGTCAGGTGAACTCGACTAATTTCAGGAAATAAATATAACATAAGAGACAAACTTGTTTTCAACCTCGGCAGAGAAAACACGCGGTCATAAGCTTGAGAAAATATAGATAGAAGCCACGTTTGAAAGCCTGGTAGCACGCGGGGAAGCAGGCAGCTGAGGGAAAGGTTCTAATTTGCGTGTTTACGTGGAAATAAAGTTGAGGATAATTGATTAAGCTCCAGGTTGCGTCGGTGGTGTTGGTCTCCTGTTTACAAGCTTATAATTCCTTCCCGAACAATAACTTTCCAATAGTCTAGACAACACGGACGAATATTGATTTGATCCCCGCAGTGCCTTGCCTCGCCTGGCCTCGCCTCGCACCCACCCAGCCCTCGGTCACTTGACACCCACGAAAACTTATCTAGTGTCTCTTATAAATAAATACACACAACGGCACTACTTACTCTCTCTCTCTCTCTCTCTCTCTCTCTCTCTCTCTCTCTCTCTCTCTCTCTCTCTCTCTCTCTCTCTCTCTCTCTCTCTCTCTCTCTCTCTCTCTCTCTCTCTCCTCCATATATAGAAAGCGCCCCCGCTCCTCTAACACGAAGATGAATGAGGCTCAGTGTACCGTGGGTCGCATCCTGGAGGCAGCCGCTAGGTCCTGTAGTCTCGCCTAGTCATTAGAACAATTACAAGAACTTGGTGGTATTCCAAGACACAGGTAAGTACGGACCTAATTATACAGGTAGCCAGGTACGCGATTCATCACGCTTGCGCAGAGCTACTGTGTACGTAACCCTAGAAGGAGAGGAGTTCCTGAAGAAGGTGGTCCCGTTAACGCCAGACCACACGACAATATTTCGTCCCCTAGACACACCTACGCCAAGGCTTCTCCCTTCCCCCAAGCATCACTGGATCCTGCTTAAGAGAAAGTGGACCTTGTGGCTTAACTATTGTACTCTGCATCAGCTTTTTAGAAAATTAACCTTATTTCCTTACAGAACCAACATTATTTACTGAGAATAGAAACATTATCATAGTAATTTCTTCTCGTTATATATATACATGTTATCCTATGGTTATATTCGTATGGTCTGTTAACTATACTTTAGAACACATTATTCTACGTATAGTTTGTTAAATTATTTCTATTATGTCTATATAATTTCATGCGATTTAATTATTTTTTTTAATCAAAGTTGCATGCATTAAAATATGAACACTTATAATATTATCTCTGAACTTTTCACCTAAATTTGTTCCTATTAGAATCATGTGATGTACGATAATGTAGTACGTGATGTTAAATTTAAAACGGTTTTCCTCTTACTTACCATATTCTTTGTCTTCTTTCTCCGTTAACTTCCATTCTGTTTCTAGTTTCCTGCATCGATCCTTTTAAATTTCAAGTATTCCGTTACCAGTTTTATGATCCTAGTTTCCCTTTACTCTTTTTTTTCAATTTCCATTTTATCTCTATTCTATCCTATCATATTTTTTGTTTTCCTTCACTTTTTTCTCTGCTATTATTATTTTCTCTCACGCATACCATAATATTTTCATCCACACACACACACACACACACACACACACACACACACACACACACACACACACACACACACACTATCCATCACATGTAATTGGTCGATCAGTGAGCCCATTGCCGCCATTACCCATTCGTAGCAATATCGACAGCTCTTCCTTCCTCAGTAGCAAGTCTTAACCCATTACTATACCTCCATTTTTTTCCCTCTCCCTTCATTTTTTTTCTCTCCCTTCATTATTTTCCTCACCCTTAGTTTTTTTTTTTGTCTTGCCTCATTTTTTCCTCTTCCTTATTTTTTTTTCCTTTCCTCTCATTTCCCATTTTATTTTCTCGCTTCCTTTTCCTTTCCATCCTGTGTGTTTTTTTTTTTTTCCCTCTGAAGCAAGTCGTGTTTTCTTTTACTAATTTTCTCCTTATTTCCTTTTTCCTTTTTTTCACTTTTTTTTCCTCCTCTTCTCTTTTCTTTTCTTCTTTCTTTCCTTCCTATTCTCTTGCTCTTTTTCTTTTTCTTTTTCGCTTCCTCATTGTTATTCCTTTGTCTTTCCTTCTTCCATCTATTTTCCTCTTATTCCTTTACGTTCTCCTCCTCCTCCTCCTCCTCCTCCTCCTCCTCCTCCTCCTCCTCTTCATCTAGTTCTCCTTCCTTCCATCTCCTTATCCTTATCTTCTCTCCTTTAACCAATATTCTTCCATTTTCTCATTCTTCTAATCTCTTTCCACTCTCAGTTCACTTCCTTTATGTCTTTGTCTCCTTCCTTCTCTCTATCTCCTCCATTTATCATTGTGTTCATTTTTTTTTCCCCCTCTCCCTCTCTCTTTGTCTCTCTCTTTCCTTTCTATCTAGTCTCTGCACGATCCTTTTCTCTCCTCATCGTCTCTTCCATTCCTTTTCCTCCTCGTTGCCTTTCCCACTTTTTTCCTACAGCTCCTCCTCCTTCTCTCCCTTCCACCACTCCCTCCCTCTCTCCCTCCCCCCCCCCTTCCACAGCAGTGACATGGCGTGCTGTTCCGGGTAACCACAGCACGGTGACAGCAATGGTGATCCGCGCTGTGAAGGTTTAGTCTCCATATATACATAATTGTAATACCCAATTTTTTATACGTATTTTTTCCCCCCTCATATGAAAACCATTTACATATTCAGAGCGTGATGATGGGGACAGGTGTTCATGGGGCGGGATGGGGCGGGGGGGGTGGGAGTCAAAGGGTAATAGGTAAGGGTAAGGGGGGGCTGTAGGGAGGAGAGAAGGGGGGCGGGCCATGCTAGGTTCAATGGGGAGGAGGTTAAGTTAAGGGTGGTCTAGGTTGTGGCGTTGGTTAATGGCAGGTCAGGAGAATGAATGGGGTGGTTAATGGTGAGGAGCCCAGTGAGTTTATGGAGCAGTTACCTGTAGACCAGCGTGTGTGGTTAGTAAATAGTGGCGCAAGGGGAGGAAATGTTGCGTTTAATGGTTGTATGGCGCAGGACACAGCAGGATAAACTCAGGTAATGTAGATAATGCGTTTAATAAAAGCGAACTAGGAAAATGGCGGACCAGCGGGGGAATGGAGTGGTTTAGTAAGGCAGAACCAGAGCCATGGACCGCTGTAGTACCTGAGTAACGGGTAGGTAACAGGTAACAGGTAACAGGTAACAGGTAACAGGGGTAGGATAGTTTAATGGTAAGCTTGGGGCCGATCAGTGCAATAGATAAGGCTGGTCAGGCTTGGTGGAGCGGAAAAGACAAATGAGGGATCAGACCCTACGAGCAGATGGAACACTTAGCGCTGTACAAGACTTGGATGAACCAGTCAAGTGGACCACGTAAATGGAGTCGGCAGCGGCAGGGGAGGGAAGGGAGGGAGGGAAGGGGGGGGGGCGACCAGGTAGGCATAGACCGGACTGGCGGGACAGGTAAAGCGGGATGAGGTCATTAGCAGAGTAAACAGAGGCTTGTCGTCGCTCCCATTAGCATAAAACCCATTACCCAAACAAATTACGAGGAAAAGAAAGCTATTTGAAATTGACAATAGGCCCGACCTGTTTGTCATTGGAGTGTTCCGTAGCCTCAGGGACGGACACACACACACACACCCACACACACACACACACACACACACACACACACACACACACACACCGTCGTCCTATACCACAAGGGACAATTACCAACACGGGAAGCCTCTCCATCAGGGACTAACAAGACCTGAGACTCAACCAAGACCCACAGCCCCGCTAGACCAAGACAGATGTTTCGCAGCTGTTGATACCTTTTTTTCTCTCTCCCCTTTCCTCTCATCCCCAGCGGTATGTTGATGCCTTACGCGTGCATCTGTTGGTGAGTGGACGTGGAAGAATGTGAGGGAGTTTCAGTTTATCTAAAGGCCGCATTAGGTCTCTCCAGTTGGGTCTCAGCGTCGCTAAGAGTGAGTAGTGTGAAGCCTCGTCATAATTAGGCGGACATTTACACTGGAATGGAGAGGGAGATAAAGGGGCTCGGGGGGGCGGATGGGGGCGGACGGGGGGCGGACGGGGTGGTGGTGGAAGGGGATTCAATCAACGGATCAACTGTATATTTTTTTTGTATGTGTGTGTATGTGTGTGTGTGTGTGTGTTTGTATTCCTCTGGCATTACCGTGGTTGAGATTCTTATCACTATCATTATCACTATTACTTCCAGTGTCAGCCTACCTTTGATGCTGACACACCCTTGGTAATGGCTGATAATAAGTAAGGAGCTATACCAAGGGCGGAAACCAATAAGGTCTTACACTTTGTCATAAGGCTAAAGGAGAAAACGCTTCTCTCTCCCGCTAAGTGACATTTGTATTGTACTAAACTCGAACTAACAAATTTGAAGTCACGTCCTTTCCCACACACACACACACACAAAAGGAAGAGGACAAACAGGGATACACACGCTTTATATTATGCTTTACTTTATCTCTAAACGACTGAGTGTACAGGTGGAGTAACACAAAGGCAGGTGAAGGATGCAGCGGACAGCGGTGATGGGGCGTGGCAGGAACAACGCTTCAGCAGGACACTGAGGATAAGGTGGGAGGGGCACGTGTGGCTGTGGACAAAGGTAGGTAATGGTAATGACAGTGGGAGATAAAGAGGAAGAAAGGAAAGACATGGAACAGAAGGAGATGATCACCACACTGTAATTATCAACACGAAGAGTGATAAACAGGAGTATTGACAACTTTAAACACAGCCTTTCATCCGCCTTAGTAAATGTATACATGATTGATATTGTATTGTGTTGATATGATCATTGAGTATAACGTTGGATGCGTCTCGTAATGTAATGTAATGTAACGTAACGTGTTCTCTGTGCCTTTACGTTTTTCCTTGCGTGTCTTTAGTATCTTCCAATAATATGAAGAAACTAATTTTTAAACCTTAAATATACCTGCATATCTAGAACATTCTCTCTCTCTCTCTCTCTCTCTCTCTCTCTCTCTCTCTCTCTCTCTCTCTCTCTCTCTCTCTCTCTCTCTCTCTCTCTCTCTCTCTCTCTCTCTCTCTCTCTCTCTCTCTCTCTCTCTCTCTCTCTCTCACACACACACACACACACACACACACACACACACATTTATCGGTGTGGGGCGATAGAACAAAATGACAACAAATAATGGGTTGGTTGCTTGGTAAGTGAGACTCCTCGAGGTGATGATGATAGTGGACTCACGATAGGGAAGTGAATTTAGCAGAGAAAAAGAGTGATATCCTGTGTGTCGATTGTAGGTTAGTATTGTGTGTGTGTGTGTGTGTATGATACTCCTGCAACATGAAGCTGAAATAATTGAAGCTTAATACATAGTTTGGTTTCAGAATCAACACCTCAAGTAAGTTTCTTTTCCCGTCCTCTTCCTGTTTTTAATATGTGGGAATTATACATCGCCTTATCTTGTTGCAAATTATTATAGTGTGCAATAAAAAATTTAAGTCTTGTTCGTGCTGCAAAATCCTTGAATCATTAATGGAAACACTGTAGCTTCGTGTGTTATCTGTGCCTCATGAGTATAAGTTACTGAAAGCACTTCGCTAATTCATCAACGACACGTGTTTTATCCTTTGTCTCCATACACAAGTAGGTACAAGAGACAACAACATATATACGGTATTCACGCAAGTCACAGTGTTTACAGAAGGCGCCAGACAACGTTTCTTTACCTCACGCTGTAACGAGCGTAACTTTATTGACCCTTCAGGACCAAACAAGCGTTTTTCTTCTAGTTTAATTAGGGTTCGGGGGATCGAGAGTTGTAGGGTTGAGGATTTAGAAGTAGGAGACACGTCGTGGATGGTAGTCGAAAAGTTAGCCAGGATTGACAGGAAGGCTCACTTCTTAGCTGCCATCTGCAAGACGCAGTACCCTCGATTGGAGGGGAGTGGTTAGTTTTTCAAAGTGAATAGATTAGCTTGTGTATATGTATATATATTGAAGTTAGTTATTAATTATGTAAAGTGTAAATACTTATATGAGTGTTGTGTTACAGGGTTTTTCTGACGGAGAGGAAACTTACCCTGTGCCTTTTGCTTGCTTGTGTTAGGATGTGTTAGAGATAGAATGTGTTAGTGTTAGGATGTGTTAGTAGTATTGTGTTAGTGTTAGTGTTGGTATTGTTACCTTAGGGGGGTGGATTAGTTAAGTGTCAAGGCAGAAGAGGCTGACTTTAGCCCGTGCCTGGAAGGAGTAAGGAGGAGTGCTTCCCTCCCTTACCGGATTTATGCCCGGTGTTTATATTACCATGTTTGTTTTGAAAGTTAAATATATTTGACGTCGAGTGATGCCTGTTTTGTTAGTCTCTAAAGTAAATTTAGTGCCTTTTAAATGCTATTAAGATCTTAAGTACTACTCTAAGCTTGGTCTGTAGCTCTCTACCATAACTACCATCAACGCTACAGGGTGAGAAGGGAGTGACATTACAATAACCCTGAAGGACTAGAGGTAAAAGAAATGTGAAAAAACTATTTCCGCTTTCATATTACAATTATGGGCGTATTATGTCTCAACTGAAATTTGAAAGCATATATGTTAAACACGTAGGAAAATTACTACAATTTAAAACGGTCCTCTCTCTCTCAACCCTCTTAAACACGTTGGACGATTACAACGGATAAAAGCAGTTCTCTCTCAACCCTCTTAAACATAATGAAGGGAGTTTCTAAACTAAATAAAACACCACGTATTAGCCTCCTGACAGACGCAGTGTGTACGATCTAAGTAAATCTACACAAGTGAAGTAATATAATGCTTTAGTCACTTAGTGTATTAGCTGGACGGCCAGTGTAGAGCACGTCTTCCAATTAAACATACAAGGTGCAGTTCCTGTCAAAATGGCTAATTCCGAAGACTATTCTTTAAATTTTTCAAGTACATCAAGTCCCTAAGCATGAACGATAGAGTGAGATACTTTAAAAGAATACTCCAGGTCTTAAGGCATGATGACAAATATACAATTAAAAGTTAAAAATACTATTCCGACATGATCCAGTGACCTGCAGTGATACGCAGTGATGGAGTTCAGCTTCCTAGGCTATAGTTCGTTCGTCTTTCATTGTTACTATTCACTATGACCACTCGCAACACCACTCACCATAACAAACGGTCATTCTAGTTCTACACTTAATTAATACTGTTATTCAATCCTGACCAAATCGATTGTTTCTGTTTAAAACTATGGAGCACGTATAAATAAAATATGGAAAATACTGCTGCAACTCACTCGCTGCAAGATATGTTGACCAACCCTTTCCTTCTCCTTTATCTAGACATTAATCTCACTAAATTAACAATATCATGTAACCACAGCTGGTAGTCAGTATCATGACTTATCAAAATGTCTTAAAACCGTTGCAACGCCAACTAACGGCATAATATTTCGGTATTTCATCAATTTCCTCTATGGATCATTGCTAAGGTCCTGTTAACGACGCATACACAAACCTCGGTTATGAATCTTGCGGTATCTGGCATCAATAAAGTCACGCGAAGAATACCATCTTCACCCAAGGTTATATATGATTACTGAAACACTATAAACACATTACAATATCATCCTGTCTCAATGGTATCGTTATCATTGGCATTGGCAAGGTGTACATACGGAATGGTGGCGGCAGACAGTGTCCAGGAGGCAAGAACAGTACAGCAGCGAACACTCCACTGGGGAGAGTGGTGTGAGCTAATACAGGGTTGAGGCGAGCTTTTCGAAACGCGCTAACAATGCCAATCCAAGCATGTGAACAATTGTATCCTGTTTGTTCTGATTGCCACCCAATGAAGGGGTGACGTGGGCTTTTCTTCCATAAATATATTGTTTTAGCCATAAGATGTTAATTTGAGTTGCCGTACACTCACAGTGCGTACAATTAATTCCACAATGATTAAAATTTCATTCCAAAAAGTCTTACGAATACAAACAAGTGGGTAGAATTCGAAACCAATAGTTTTTTGTTTTAATTATTATTCATCCAATAACTTAATTCTTTCCAAGAACAAATTAGTATTAATGTCGATTACAATATCACTCCGCCAGAGGACCTTGCCTGCGGCCTGCGGGTTGCCGGGTACGAGAGTTAAGTGTCACTAGTGGTGTGAGTGTGCGCCGCGGGCTGCCGTATATCTTCACGCCTGTTTGGGGCACCGGAGGAGGTATTGGAAGGTCATACTTAGTGAGTACATTCATAGTTATACATGTGTGCCCGGGGACAGGACGTGGATGGGGCGAGATGCCCTAACACTGTGCTAAGTAAGGGCAGTGATAGCGGCAGCCGGATCTTGAAGCCTCGCTGAAGGGGCAGGGACGGCGTTACTTATTTATTTTTTTAATGGTGTATATATAAGGAACTTCAGGGGACTTTGGTGAGGGAATGGCATGACGTGTGACATTTAGGAGGACTTGAGGAAGAAACACTTGACTCAGTCTCTCTCTGGTTAGTGTTGAAGGGGACGCCATGCGGTGGGGGGGGGGAATGAGGGAGGAATAACACGGCTGGTTAGGTGCGGGGGACGAGGGGGTGAGGGGGACGATGGGGGGGGGAGGGGGAGGTTTGGTTGGAGGGAGAAGAGGCGGGGAGGTATAGCATGTCTCTCGCAATTACTGTGCAGGAATAATGACAATCAAGACGACGTGGAAATATCACACACACACATACACACACACACACACACACACACACACACACACACACACACACACACACACACACACACACACACACACAGAGGCGCAGGGAATAAGGTTGACTATGTATGTAGATTGGTGTGTTTTTAAGTGGTGGCAAATTTATCTTGTTGATTGCGTAATAACAGTCGTTGCGTCGTCGCCGAGTTCTTTCTCACCGTCACAAATAACCTTGCTTGCTCTACCAATTATTATATTAGACATAATTATCACTTGCAATACCAAATTTGCGCGAATATTTGAAAATGTTTCCCTTCCCACTAAAAGGAAAAATAACAAGCAATAAGTAGTCGTTGAATTGGTTACAAGCGTTTATCAGCGGCGACGAGATCTTGGACCGGCGTAACGAGCACCACGTATCACAATTATTACCAGAAAAAAACACCTTGGAATGCTAAGTGAGCTGGTGATCCCCGCACCAACCCAACCTGTCTGGCCGCGGGGTGTCAGGGGCTGCAGGTGGCGTGGTGATCCCAGAAGCAGAGGCAATTGTTAAATGAATAAGTATCGTGTACAGGTTATGGTATTTCAGTAATGGCAGTGAACGTGGGGCTGACTGACTGCTGAGTGGCTGCTGGACTCTTGACAGGACGGTGGTAATGGAAATGTGTAGCAGTGGAGAAGGGGGAAAAAACAAGTTAACGCGGCCCTGGCATTACTTTTACAGGACAGACGAGGCGTGGGACTCATTATTCAGGCTTAATCGAAGTCAAATGGTGAGCGCGTTCGAGTGATAAAGAATATAATATAAAAGTCAAGACGCCTGAACTTGTGTGTAGAAATAAAGTTTTTTTTAGGACAGTCGTTGGTGTATGTTGCGTTACTAAGTATTTAATTATCCATAATATTTTAATTCAATTGGATATCCTCCTCCAGCGAAGAGCAAACGAAAAATTAGAACGCGATCAGAATGTATTAACTTGAAGAATTAATTAATTTGAACATTGGAAGTAGAATAGAAATTTAAAAAAGGTATTATGAAGACAATTTATTTACAAGCATTACATTAGTTAGTAGTGCACAAAAAAAAAAAAAGTGCACCAGTTTTCTTTCCTCTTCCACAGTTCAGGTTAAAAATAAATGTTAATTGAATATAATTGCATCTAATGTGCGTTTGTGTGTGTTGGGGTGTGCGTGGTCTGGTAGGTAATGGTTTAAAAGGATGTATGGATACTTAATGGTGAGGCTATTAAGTATATCCTCGTTTGTGTGCAAGTTATGCTTAATTACCTCCGATTATTAATGAAGCTTAGCCTAGGATTGCAGTATATTCTCTCTCTCTCTCTCTCTCTCTCTCTCTCTCTCTCTCTCTCTCTCTCTCTCTCTCTCTCTCTCTCTCTCTCTCTCTCTCTCTCTCTCTCTCTCTCTCTCTCTCTCTCTCTCTCTCTCTCTCTCTCTCACGCACACACGTCAATCACATACCTTTCTTCCTATCATGGGAAACTTAAGCCCTTTTTTTTTACCCTGTGGATCTAGCGTCTCGTCGGCTAAGAAGGAAGAACCACTGAGGGAGGGAAACCAAGAAAAATATAATGGTGAGAAGAAGTTTCCCTGTTTTCCTCCTCTCCCCCTCGCTGAGTTACCGTAATTAGGGAATATTGCACGAGGGGAAATAAGCCGTTTTTCCCCCCAACTCGCAAGTAACAATGATTGCTGTGAAAATTGCGGTTCAGGTTAAGGTAAATGTTACGTCCAGCGGTGCCTTGGCGCGCTAAGAGGTTGCTGTCAGGTGTTTTGCTCCAAATAATTAGGGTGATCAAGACAGGTACACCCCCCCACCCCCCTCCTTCCCTCCCTCACCTCGCCTTGCCTCTGTATTCTCCTCCCTCCCCTTCCCCTCTAATTTTTCTTTCCCTCTTCCCCTTGATCGTTTTCTACCTCCTCTCCTGTTCCCTTTACTCCCCTTCGTCGTTCCAGCCTTCCCTCATCACCCCCTTTCTTCCCCTCTTCTCTTCCTCCCCTCTTCATCCGTCTCCCCTCCCCCTGCTGTCCTCTCCTCCTCATCCCTCCCCTCTATAGAAAACCAGATGTGCTATGGAATTTGATGGTCTGAAAATATTTTATAGTTAATTTTTATTTATTTATTTATTTATTTATTTATTTATTTATTTATTTATCTATTATTTGTACTTAAGGTTTTCTATTAATGGCTTGATTCTCTTTTTTTTTCTTTTTTTCTGCATCAAAACTTTGCTCTAAATTCCGTACGCGTTGCTCATCTAACTAGTATCCTGTGTGTGTGTGTGTGTGTGTGTGTGTGTGTGTGTGTGTGTGTGTGTGTGTGTGTGTGTGTGTGTGTGTGTGTGTGTTTAATTGGTTCACATGCAAAAAAATAAATAAATAAAAACTAGGTAGTCTGTTGGTGGCTATGAGACAACACCGAAAGAAAGAAAGAATTTGAACATTTATGAACATTTTAATTGTCTCAAGTAGTCACTATAAAGACAACACACACACACACAGCCACACCTCCCTCTCTCCCTTCCTCTATCTTCATCAATCCTTCCTAATCAGACACACACACACACCAACACACCCACACACACACACACACACACACACACACACACACACACACACACACACACACACACCTGGGAAAGTGTTTGCATGACTAAGTGCGTGTAGGCTGAAATAATGGCTTGAAACGACTTAAATGCCTTAGTGTGTGATTAGAGAGCGTGAGAGGAGCGAGTCGAGTGAATAGGAGACGTGTGTGGAAAACATATAATGCCTAAGTATAACGTGTGTGTGTGTGTAATAGCAGCGGCAATTTATTTGGGTGCGTAGGAAGGAGGAGGAGGAGGAGGAGGAGGAGAGAGAGGGAAAAAAAAATGACTAGTGCTGTTGACAACCCTGATCCATTTTCTTTCTTCTCTCAAGAGGGGAAGTAAAAAGAATCTCACCCTTTTTCTTCTCTCTTATATACTCCCTTTTTTTCCTTCTTTCCCTCCCTTTGTGTACACGGCTTGTTTGGTTGTGTTGTGTGTGTGTGTGTTTTTGTTTGTATTTTTGTTGTTGATTTGTTTGTTGGTTCGGTTTTACATGACAGCTTAGAAGCCTCTGGCGCGTTGTTAACTCTCACTGCGTGTTGTAAAATGGTTTAGTGGAGTTTCCCCCTTTTTTTTTACTGGAGAGAGAGAGAGAGAGAGAGAGAGAGAGAGAGAGAGAGAGAGAGAGAGAGAGAGAGAGAGAGAGAGAGAGAGAGAGAGAGAGAGAGAGAGAGAGCGCTACCGTCCGTGCCTGACACAAACATCAAATAAATAGTCTTTTCACCACCAAGAAAACAAACACCCCCGCCCCCCCACACGCCCCCCCAAAAAAAACAATTTTCTCTCACGAACTCAACACCTCAACCTATCCCCTCCCAACCACCCCCAACCCCCCTTTTACCTCCCCCTCCATCCCCACTCCCTTACTCTCCCTCCAACAACCCATGACCCCCCCTCTCCAGAGCCCTCTCACTCCCCATTCCATCACTCCCACCCCTATCACCCATTCCTATCCCCTTCTTTACCCCCTAAACACACACACACACACACACACACACACACACACACACACACACACACACACACACACCACACACACACAGGCGCCGTCACTTGTGTTATTATCAGCGGCTTCGTACGGGCCTAGAGGAAGGGGAAGGAGTGAAGGGAGGAAGGGGAAGGATGGTAGGGAAGAAGGGAAGAGGGGAAGGGGTGTAGGGAAGAGGGGAAGTAGGATAGGGAAGAAGGGTAGAGGAGAGGGGAGGAGGATAGGGAAGAAGGTTAGGGAGGTAGGGGAAGGGGGGTAGGGAGGTAAGGGAAGGGAGGTAGGGGAGTAGGAGAGTTAAGGCTGAAATATTGCAAATGTGACGTATCATATCCGGACGGTGATGAGGCGGCCGGCCGGTCTGTCTGCCCGGCTGTAATGACGGGCAGGTTATTAATTTGAGGCGTATTAAGATGGACACGCAACCTTCCACCACCACCACCACCACCACCACCACCACCACCACTACTACCACTACTAACACTATCACTACTACTATATTATAACACTAGACCGTAAGTTGAACCAAGCTGGAAGGAAGGAAGAGGAGAGAGAGAAAAAAAAAATCATGGGAAAGGAAGAATTTGAAGGAGTTGAAAATAATAAGGAGGAGGAAGACGAGAAGGAGGAGGAGGAAAGAGAAGGGAGGAGAAAAGGAAGGAGGCGGAGCAGTAGTTAAGGAAGCAATTCAGAGTAAACTTAAAAAATGAGGAGGAAGAAGAGGAGGAGGAGGAGGAGGAGGAGGAGGAGGAATTAATCTACCTTTGAAAATTATAAGGAAGAGTTAGGAAAGTGGAGATGCGAGAATTGAGTATTAAGGAGAAGAGGAAACGATGTAACGGCAGAAGAGAAAGAGTTGATAGAAAAAGAGAGGGAGTAAGAAGAGAAGGAGGTGGAGGAGGAGGAGGTGGAGGTGGAGGAGGAGGTGGAGGAGGTGGAGGTAATAAATCAGCTAAATTGAGGAACAGTAATGGCTCTGATGATCCTGAGAAGCGCCACCTGGACCCGAATGAGGCATGGGAAGGGAGGGAAAAAGAGAAGGGAGAGAAAGAGGGAGGGAGGGAGGGAGGCGACAGAAAGACAGGAGGGAGGGAGGGTGAAGGGGAAAAGTGACAGCAAGGGAGGTAATGTATACACTAGTAAGAGGAGGAGGAGGAGGAGGAAACTAAATCATCGTGAATCAAAATAGGATTAAGAAAAAAATCAATGAAAAAAAACTATAGAATCTTGAACCAAATGTGAAAAATCAGGGAATATTTAGACGTGAAAAGATGACATTATGATTATTAGAAGAGGATTCAGGATACAGTTAAAGATAAGGAATGTAATGATGTAGTGTAGTGCCAAGGGAGGAAAGGAGGAGTGAGAGAAGGAAAGGAAGGAAGGAAGAATGATAACAGGAAGATTGCAAAATGGTAACTTACTCCTATAGATTACTTGACTTTCCCCTTCATTTCCCTTTTCTTCCCTCATCTTCTTTCCCTCTTCCTCCTTTTCTTCCTTCCATAATTTTGTTTCCCTCTGCTCCTTCCTTGCATCCAATTCTTCTTCTTCCCTTACCTCCTACTCTCCCTCTCTTCCTTCCATATTTTCTTCCTCCCTTCCTTCCTTCCATCACATTTTGTTCCTCTCTTCCTCCCTTGCATTCATCTCAGTCAGTTCTTCCCTTCCATTCCTCCTCATCACTCTCCATCCACCCCTCCCTTTCCTCCCTCCCTTTCTCTCCCATACACTGGTTGAGGTTGAGGTTGAGGCTGACCAGAAGGAAGTAGGATCAGACGGAAATCAATGAAAGTCTCTCTTTTCTCTCAATTTAAAACAGACACCCCTCACCCACACCGTTATTAGCAGGCGCCTGGCCAGAACCTACACCTCCTCCTCCTCCTCCTCCTCCTCCTCCTCCTCCTCCTCCTCCTCCTCCTCCTCCTCCTCCTGCCTCCTCTTCCTCCTCTTCCTTACCTCTTACCTCTCTCTCCTTTCCTCCTTCCTCCTCTCGTTTTCTTTCCCATCTTCCTCTTATTGGTTATCTCCCTTATCTCTTCTTCCTCCCCAATTCTCCCTCTCCCCTATTCTCTTCCTTCCCATATATTACCCCAATTTTCTCCTTCCACGTATCATCTCCTCCATTTTTCTTCCTCCTCCATTTCTCACTTCCTTCCTCATAAGTCACGATTAAATACTTTCCTCCTCCTCCTCCTCCTCCTCCTCCTCCTCCTCCTCCTCCTAAATCTGTAGTAGGCATATGTCCTGTCTGCTCTTCCTGCTCACCTCTTTGTGTGTGTGTGTGTGTGTGTGTGTGTGTGTGTGTTTTATCTATTTATTTATAGATTTACTGACACTTACGTAATCGTGTAACTTAATTAAAATCATATTAACGTATAATTTTATTTCAATTTTTTTCATCGATCTTCCACTTCTGTTTGGAAAAAAAAATGTCTCCCCTTATCTCTCCATCCTCCACTTCTTTCTCTCCTTACTTACCTCCCCTTTTCTTTCCTCTTATTAATTTCCTCTCCTCCCCTTTACTTCCACATCCTTCACATCTCCTTCACTCTGTTCTCTTCCCTTTCTTCTCCTCTCCTCTCTTCTCGCCTCACCATTCGTCTCCATTTCTTCTCCCCTCCCCTGCCCTCCGTTCCTCTCTCCTCTCCTTATCATTCCCCTTCCTTCTCCTTCCCCTCCCCTCCCCTCCCCTCCCCTGCCCTCTGCGTCCTAGCCTAGCCTGGAGTGGAGTGGAGTGTGGGTGGTCGGGAAGGAGTGAGTGTGACGCTCAGGTAACTCAACCAAGAAATGCCAATCACCTCTAATAGGGCAGTGAATTACCTGTGTGTCTGTGTGTGTGAGTGTGTGTGTGTGTGTGTGAGTGTGTGAGTGTGAGAGAGATGCATGTGGTCAGTTTAGTAAGTTTTATTATGGGTTGAAGTTATTGCAGTGTTTTTGTTGTGTGTTGTTGTGCCGTGAGTGTTGTTGTGTTTGGTTAAGTAAGGATGAGAGTCGTCCCGCGGCGGCCTAGTTAGTATGTAGAGAGTCAAGGTTAATATGAATACTATTTAGAGTCCGTTGCCTGTCTTAAAGGTTTTAGTGAAATTATATTATGAAAAGGAGTTTAGAAATATTGATGGTTCCTTAAAATCATATACACATGGTCTTAGTGCAATGCTCTTAAGTGCCGCAGATGTGTTGATGCTTGGAGAAAAAAATTGCATTGCAGTTCAAATTACGTTGAGTAGTACGTAATTATCAGGCAATTTCAGTGTACTTAAGCGTGATTTTGCAGATAATTAACTGAATTATTTTAATGTCTATACAATTAAGACAAAATGAATCTTATATGAAATTTATATATATATATATATATATATATATATATATATATATATATATATTTTATTTCTATTATTCATTTCATTTTTTATACATGTGCGAGTATTTATGTATTATTATTCCCTGGTGTCTTTGGTGGCGGTGCGTAAGGAAGCATCTTATCGGTGAACACATTCTTCATCTGTCAAATGGTTGGCGTTGTGAAGTGTGTCGGGGGTGGTAGGGGGTGTCAAGGGTGGGTGGAGGTGAGGGGGGAAGGAGAGGGTGGCCAGGAAACAAGGTGAACAGAAGGAAGGTGCAGATATGTAACGTTAATGCCCTTGGTTCCTGTGGTGTGGTGGCGGCCCTGCTGACGCGTCCAGGCGGCGGGGCGTGAGTGAGTGAGTGAGTCGCGGGTAGTGGCTGAGAATGAAGGGAGAAAATCCTCTACGGAAATGTGCTGCTACGAAGGATGGAGAGTGTCATTTTATATATATTTTTTTTACTCTCTCTCTCTCTCTCTCTCTCTCTCTCTCTCTCTCTCTCTCTCTCTCTC
>JAPQNM010000049.1:8059786-8062286 GCA_029783475.1 Metacarcinus magister
CTGATGCACATTTTTTTTTCCCTCCCTGTCTATTTACAATGTGTCTTCCTGTCTATTTACAATGCATCTTCATTTACAAAACAAGCTTTGATAACACACACACACACACACACACACACACACACACACACACACACACACACACACACACACACACACACACACACACACACACACACCTAGTCATACAAGTGCAAACAAAGGCGTATATTTTCTCCTCTAAAACAATCAAGAGTTGCCTCGACCAGACGCCGCCGGAGACAGAGACGGAGAGCGAGAGATTCATTAAGGTATAAATCAGAGTAATACCCAAGACCTGCACAACGTCGACTTAATGTGACTCAGAAGCGGAAGGGGGAAGGGAAGGGGAGGGTGTGGTGGGGATGGGAAGAAGGGAGGAAGGGGAGGGTGTGGTAGGGATAGGAAGAAGGGGAATTTGTGTTAGGTGAGGATGGGGTAAAGAGAGTGTATGTTGGGGATGTGGTGGGGATGATGGGGAGGAGGATAGGGGGAGTTACTGTAGTGTGAGTGATGGGGAATGGGTGTTTGTGGTGGTGATGAGAGAGAGAGAGAGAGAGAGAGAGAGAGAGAGAGAGAGAGAGAGAGAGAGAGAGAGAGAGAGAGAGAGAGAGAGAGAGAGAGAGAGAGAGAGAAGAGAGCAACAAAGGCCTATTACAGTGAGGCCACAATTTAGTCTGATAGTGAATTAACTCCGTGTGTGGTGTTAATAATAGTTATTTCCACCGCTGCGGGACCCTGAACACCCTGGCGATGATTTAGGAGGGAGCGGAGGGAGGGAAGGAGGGATGGTGGAGGGAGGGAAGGAGTGATGGTGGAGGGAGTGAGGCAGGGTGGATGGGGAGAGGGAGGAAGGGAGGGATGGTGGAGTGAGGGAGTAAGAGAGCAGGATGGTGGAGTGAGGGGAGGGAAGGAGGCTGAGTTGGGGAGAGGGAGGAAGGGAGGTAAGGTGTGGTATGGAGTTGATGGTGAAGTTTGGTAATAAGCAAAGAGAGAGAGAGAGAGAGAGAGAGAGAGAGAGAGAGAGAGAGAGAGAGAGAGAGAGAGAGAGAGAGAGAGAGAGAGAGAGAGAGAGAGAGAGAGATTGAATTTTATTAGTTTTTTAATTGTGAGTAATTAAAAGGCAATGAATATAAATAGTCAGAAATCATATTAACGAGACTCGTAAAATTCTTAAGGTTGAAAAAAAAATATTCTTGATATGAAAACCTGAGACCAAAGAGAAGATGTTTTATTACTATCATTATTATTATTATTATTATTATTATTATTATTATTATTATTATTATTACCATCATCATCATCATCAGCCTCCCTTCCTTCTAGCCTCAACAGGTAAGAGGAACATAATTAGCAATCACAGGTGACCTCTTTGTCAGGTGAGGCTCATAAGGATGTCTTTGCAGTGACCTTAATCACCTTTATAATCAAGTCACCCACACACCTCTCACCCCCTTCCTTCCCCCCTTCCTCCTCCTTCCTCTCCCCATCCTTCTCTATCTCACACCTTCCCCTCTCACCTCACTCTCATCTCCCCTTCTTTTTGATAGGTATGCTGCCCTCACCCCACCCTCACCCCACCCTCACCCCTCCTTCACCCCTTCGTCACCCGCCCTCACCCCGCCCTCATCCCGCCCTCACCCCGTCCCGTTTATATTCGTCTTAACGGTAATGACATAAGGATGAGATTGAAGCAGACACAATTGAGATAATGGTGTGTATGTATTTTGAGTGATGTTCTCTCTCTCTCTCTCTCTCTCTCTCTCTCTCTCTCTCTCTCTCTCTCTCTCTCTCTCTCTCTCTCTCTCTCACAACACGCCCTTATATCTGACGGAGTAATAAATCAAGTTTTAACGAGAGAGAGAGAGAGAGAGAGAGAGAGAGAGAGAGAGAGAGAGAGAGAGAGAGAGAGAGAGAGAGAGAGAGAGAGAGAGAGAGAGAGAGAGAGAATGATAAGCTGAAAGGAAGCAGAGGTCGGAACGAGAAGGATTATAATAATGGAAGAAAAATATGAAGTATTAAGATCAATTACGTGAGCAGGTGAAGATAGATAGCGCAGGAGATGAACAGACAAACAGACAGACAGACAGACAGACAGGCAGACAGGTAACACAGGTAACTAACTGATTAATTGCTTCAGGGATTAGACAGGAATAGAAAAGACAGGTAATGAAGAAAGATTACACCCTTATTATTCTTTTTCAATCTCCTCTTCCTCTTCCTCTTCTCCTTAGTAAGTAATAAAGTGTTTGAGGAAAGATAAATGAATGCATGATAATACGTAGAGGAATAGATCAAGATAGGAAGAGAACACCTCCATTATTCTTCTATTTCCTCCTCTTCTTCTTCTTCTTCTTCTTCTCTTTCGTAAGTTGATTAAATGCTTTGACGGAAGAAAAATGAGATAAAATGAATGTTACGAGATACGGAGAGAGAGAGAGAGAGAGAGAGAGAGAGAGAGAGAGAGAGAGAGAGAGAGAGA
>JAPQNM010000049.1:8067286-8069786 GCA_029783475.1 Metacarcinus magister
TGATTTGGCCCGAGTCTCTGCACTGCCCAGGAGACCGCCGCCACCTGCTCTTGCAAGACTCTAGGTTAGAATAAGACTCTGGATACAATAAAAGAGAACAGTGCCATAAATTTTTAGAGATCAAGTTACCGTAAGTCATGTTAGAAAAAAAATTGCTATTGAGTGTTCAAGGATAATGGTTCGAGAGGGAAGAAAATGTTAAGCTTTGTGGATAAAGTTAAAAATTACCATGAATCTTAGTGATAAAAAAAGGCTGTGAGAGTGTGTGAGGTAGAGTAAGTTAAGGTAGTGTGTGTGTGTGTGTGTGTGTGTGTGTGTGTGTGTGTGTGTGTGTGCGTGTGCGTGTGTGTGCGTGTGGGAGGAGGTGGAGGTGGAGCCATTTAGCAAGATCCATGTACAGTCAATATATATATTTTCATGATCAACATTTTATTACCTTCTTATGAGATTAGCGACGATTGCTTCCTCTTTATTAGTGGCTCTCAAATGCATTTTATGGCCATTTGAAAGCAGGTAATTTATCTGTGTGTGTGTGTGTGTGTGTGTGTGTGTGTGTGTGTGTGTGTGTGTGTGTGTGTGTGTGTGTGTGTGTGTGTGTGTGTGTGTTAATGGAACACCTTTGTCTCCTTTTTTTCGTGGTTTTACAGGTAAGGACAGACTGGCCACCACAAGACACTCATTAATTACCTGTCCTATGTGTTTTGTGTAGCTTGAATATCAGTTGTTTTATCGTCTAATTTAATCCTTCATGCATGCTATTCATCCTCTTAGTCTTTCTTTCTATCAATTTCATGCAATTCATTCCACTACATTTTTTTCTTCTTACTTATTCATTAATTTATTCACATTGGTTCTTATTTTCTTTTTCTCTCTCCATTGCAGTAAATTATTTCCAATACCTTGTTTTTATTCTTTCATTCTCTCTTATTGTTTTATTTCTGGTTTTCATGTACATATTTTTTTCTTCTATCCATTCCCTTTCACTTACATATTTATCTTCATGTACTTGGACTCCCTCTCTGTGTCTGAGGGGACGAGGTCAAGGGTGGGCGGGTGGGTGGTGGGTGGTGGGTGGATGGGTGGGTGGGTGAGTGGAAGGTGTGGGTGAACGGGTGGACGAATGGGTGGTTGAATAGATGGTTGGGTGGGTGCATGGGTGTGGGTGGGTGATGGGTGGGTGGGTGGGTGATGGGTGGGTAGATGGGTGGGTCACAGCACCCTTAAATGACCTTAAATTAAGTCACAGTCTCGCATCTGGCGGAAGAATGGCGTCCAGTGAGCCCTTTTTTATTGGCAGGAAGTGATACAGAAGATGATGATGATGATAATGAGGAGGAGGAGGAGGAGGAGGAGGAGGAGGAGAGGAGGAGGAAGAGGAAGGAAGAATTAAGGAAGAGCAAATAATAAAGTGAAGAAGGAAAGGGAGGAGGATTGAAAGTCGAAATATTTGAGAGGAGAAGTAAACGAACGAGATATAAGAATAGGAGGAGGAGGAGGAGGAGGAGGAGGAGGAGGAGGAGGAGGAGGAGGAGGAGGAGGAGTAGGGCGAGGACCAGGGCGAGGACCATCATAAATAAGGTGAAAGAAACTGGTAAGGGAGGCGAGTGGTTGCAGCAAGGAAGACCGCGTTTGGTGGAGAGGCAAAGGATGGATTAGAACGGAGTAATTCACTTCAATAAGTCATAAATTTGTGGGATTAGTATCAGAGAGAGAGAGAGAGAGAGAGAGAGAGAGAGAGAGAGAGAGAGAGAGAGAGAGAGAGAGAGAGAGAGAGAGAGGTAGAGAGAGGTAGAGAGAGAGAGACCAGAGAGCCCAGAAAGAGGGAGGGAGGGAGAGAGGGAGCCATTACTCGCACTGATGAACGGGGGATAATCTTGGTTATTACACAAGCTTCTGGTGAGCAGATTATACGTGTGGGTCTGCTACCTGCCCCTGCTCTACGCCGCTCGGAGACTCGCCTGTTATATATTGGCCATTATTGCCGGCTACCGCGCCCCTAACCGCCGAGCCTGACCTGGACGTGCTAATGTGCGACTCCACTGGCCCGCGATCTTTCATTTAACCCAAGACGACTACAACGATGCCTGTTTTATCAGAAGGAAAGGGTTCTGAGAGAGAGAGAGCGAGAGAGAGCGAAAGAGAGCGAGAGAGAGAGAGAGAGAGAGAGAGAGAGAGAGAGAGAGAGAGAGAGAGAGAGAGAGAGAGAGAGAGAGAGAGAGAGAGAGGAAGTAAAATTTCATCTCGTCCTCAAACTTCGTCAGTCCGCGGCATCACGTCTTTCTTGTCTGTCTATACTGCGGACGAGGACCACGTCTCGTAAGTCAGAGATGCGTGACCCCCGCGCTACCTCCAGGACGGCGGGATTCCTCGCTAATTCATCACATTATGTTGATGACGATGATCGGCCTTGATGGACGACCCGCTGGGATATCATCTGCCTCCACGACTCCTTCATAAATACGTCCAAGGCATCAGTCTTGCCCGGCTTGTCTGCTTATCA
>JAPQNM010000049.1:8074786-8082286 GCA_029783475.1 Metacarcinus magister
CTCTCTTTTCTTCTCTCCTCTTCTCCCTGTGAAACGTAACTCATCTCTCTCTTTTCTTCCTCCTTCTCCATCCTTCCCCCTTTTTTTCTCTACTATAACTTGTCTTCCCATTTAATTTCCCTATTTCTTTTCTCTCCTCCCTCTACATCCCTCTCCCCTTCCCAATCACCTCACGTCTCTCCCTCCACCTCCTTTCCCTCGTCCACTTACCTTACCTTTTTATTAACTTCCATTCCTCTTTCACCTCTTCCAACATCCACTTTTCTCTCTTCTTCTCCCAGGCACTCATCTCCTCCTCTTCCTCCTCCTCCTCCTCCTCCTCCTCCTCCTCTTCCTCCTCCTCCTCCTCCTCTTCCTCCCCCTCCTCCTCCTCCTTCTCCTCCCCCTCCTCCTCCTCCCTTACGTGGACTCATTGTAGCCACCTCTTTAGCTAGTGATAGACGGCCTACCTACTTTTATTATTTTAATTCCCCATTGTATCATTTTATTAGCGTCATTATGGTGACGGCCGCTTCTAACCTGGCGTGTCCACCATTACTTGCGCTGCTCCGAGGGTGAGGCGGCGGTGTGGCGGGGTGTGGAGGGGCGAGGGTGGCGTGCAGGGAAGGGGAGTGGGGTTAAGAGTGAGTGGTAGGGGGGGGGGAGGGGAGGTGAGAGGGCCAGTCCGTCCCCAGCCCCATATAAAGTACATGTCTCTTGAATTGTACAAATGGGTAATTACAGAGGAAATTTATCTTGACTCCTTAGGAACGAGTTTTTATGGCAGTTGAGATAACGTAATGGCGGCTATTATGTCAGGTTGTAATTAACTGATATTCCTTTGTTATGGCACCTCGCTCCCCCTCCCTCCCCCTCCAGCACCCCTTCTCTCCCCCTGCCCCCCACCTTTCCTCCAATGAAGCACAGACTAAATTGAAAATGTTAATATGTGGAGTTAATTTTATACCTTCGTGTGTCTTCTTATGACTTGTTTTCCTCCTCCTTATTACCCCATATTTTCTTCCTCCTTCCCTTCCTTAATTCTTCTTCTTCTTCTTCTCATTCTTTTCTCCCTCTCTTTCTTCCATCCTTCCTTCGCCCTTCTTGTTCTTTATCATCATTTGCCTCACTTCCTCGCTCCGTTCACTTACATCGCACCTCGCCTCCAGACCTTTCCTCTTCATTACCTCCCTCCTTCCCTCCCTCCCTCCTTCCTTCCTTCCTTCCCTCCCTCCCTCCCTCCCTCCCTCCGTATCATCTCCAAAAGGATTTCCTCTCCATTACTTTCTCTATTCCCCCTTTAACCCCCATTATCTCTCTCTCTCTCTCTCTCTCTCTCTCTCTCTCTCTCTCTCTCTCTCTCTCTCTCTCTCTCTCTCTCTCTCTCTCTCTCTCTCTCTCTCTCTCTCTCTCTCCTTCTTCAGATAATTAAGAACCATTGTAATTGGAGTTCTCTGATTCGCATCTCTCTTGGACACTGTTGACCCTCGAGGCTGCAGGAAGTGAAGACCAGAGGCTCCCCGCGGCCTCGCTGAGCCTCCTGTGGGCTTTGCGGGCTGACGGAGGCGTTGATAAGGGTGAGTGGGCCGCGGATAAGCCCAGCCCCAGCGCCTCAAGCCCAGTACAGTGAAGGAAATGAACTGCCACACACTTACTTGTTAAAATAAAGCGATTTGTTAAGGTTAAAAGAAGGTTGGGGGTGGGGGTGGGGTGTGTGTGTGTGTGTGTGTGTGTGTGTGTGTGTGTGTGTGTGTGTGTGTGTGTGTGTGTGTGTGTGGTAGCAGGTGGTCCATGGTATGAATTGGTTGGTCAGTCAGTCAATCCTGGACCCAAACACACACACACACACACCACCACCCTGCCTGCCTGCCTGCCTGCCTGCCCTTAACTAACGCACTTAAAAATTAAATAGTTCACCTGTTCACCTACAAAACTAATTAACAAACCCATTTATTTCATCGCCTGACTCTCCTACACCCCTTTCCCCCTTCCTCCTTCCCCCTTCCCCCCTTCCCCCTTCAGTAGATGCATGTCTGGGACCCATTCCTCATGACAGTCGGTCTGAGGGTCACTTGCCGGGAGGAGGCGGGGAGTGAGTGCAAGTGTGTTAATTGAAGTCAGCACGGCACTGCACACCACTGTCGGACCTTCAATACTAAATGGAAGGAGGATTTGGGGAGTGGCGAGGAGGGAGAGAGGAGGGAGATATGGGTGTTGATAAGGTGAATTACTGTACTAATAACCCCTTAAATATACTGTTATGTGGTGTTATATAATGTACTGTGGTGGTGGTGTAAATGCAGAGAGAACGTTAGGCGTCACTATAAAAGATCTAAAAAAAAACCTACGCTAAATAACAGACAAGAGGCAAGTCCATCCTGTCTCTGCAAAGCTTACTGGCCCCAACGGTTTGTAATATAGAAAAAAAAATGTTCAAGGCTTCACTATTACGATGTTAGGGACTATGAAAGGAGAGGGAAGTAAGTGTGTGTATATAAGAGTGTTACATGGTGTTACAAGGGTGTTTAGGCTTTTTTTTTCAGGGTGTTGAAAGTGTAATGGGACACGTGTGGATATGGGTTGATCTATACCTAAAGGAGAGTTATGAAAGGCGTGATATAGTGTTTGAAAGGAACGAATAAAGAGTTTGAAAGGGTTCAGAGAGGGGGAGGGAGGGAGGGAAAGAGGGATAGAGAAGGGAAGAGAGAGGGGAGAGTGCGAGAGGGAGACTATTACTACTACTACTACTACAATGACACCTGCTACCACTATTACTGTTACTTTTGTCACCATCCAAACTCACCACCACCACCACCACCTCCACCACCGCCACCACCACCACCACCACCACCACCACCTCCAAGCCTCCTATCTCCCGTCCTATCAGTTACAGGGCCTCTCCTCAGCGCGGCGGGAGGCTGGGTGGCGTGGAAGAACACAAGTACACGTCAGGTGCCGCGCCTCCTCACACACACACACACACGCACACACACACACACACACACACACACACACACACACACACACACACACACACACACACACACACACACACAATGACGTGACCCTCCTCCTCCTCCTCCTCCTCCTCCTCCTCGTCAACCTCATCGTCACATCGTCACCAACTAAACAACACCTCATGAATATTGCGTTTTATGAGGCGTTGGAAGTCGTTTTGGTGTGTCCTTCCTTGTGTTTGGTGTTTGTTTATGTTTGAATTTATTTTATTATTATGTGTTGTGTTGTGTGGTGTGGTGTGGTGTGTGGTTCTCTGTGGCTGTGTTTTGTGTTTGTCTCCTTCTTTGTTTTGTTTTTCTGTTTTTTCTAGGAGTTGTATTATTTTTGTTGTTGTTGTTGTTGTTGTTGTTGTTGTTGTTGTTGTATTGAGGTATGTATGATGTAGTTTATGTGTGTTTGTTGTGTATGTTGGTCGCTGTTTTGTGTTGTTATTCATGTTTGGAAAGTGTATACTGGTGTTTTTAATTTTTTGTATTTTTTGTATTATTAAGTGAACATACAAGTTTTTATTTTGCTATTTACTTATATGTTGACTATTGTTGATGAGACTAATAATGATAATAATACATAATTTCTATGAGTGTATACAGGTAATTCTCTCTCTCTCTCTCTCTCTCTCTCTCTCTCTCTCTCTCTCTCTCTCTCTCTCTCTCTCTCTCTCTCTCTCTCTCTCTAACACATGTGGGCCGTAACATGTGTATTCAAATGTGAGTTATCTTTCAAATGATAATCAAAACTTGAGTTGATGAGCAGCTACCGTGTGTGTGTGTGTGTGTGTGTGTGTGTGTGTGTGTGTGTGTGTGTGTGTGTGTGTGTGTGTGTGTGTGTGTGTGTGTTGTTATTATTATTATTATTATTCCTATGAGAGAGAGAGAGAGAGAGAGAGAGAGAGAGAGAGAGAGAGAGAGAGAGAGAGAGGGGGTAAGGGTGGGGGCGCAAAGGTGGTGGTGGTGTGGGCGTGAGATTGATGTGGTGGTGGTGATGGGGATGATGGGGATGATGGAGGTGGAGGAGGGAGGAGGAGGAGGGACAGGTGGAGGGGGAGGTGGACAGGGGAGAGTGGATGGGTGGGGGAGGAGGAAAGGGGGGGAGGGGGGGAGAAGGTCCTGTGGTGGTGGAGATAATGGCAAAACAGTGTCACTAAAGATGCTGTGTCCCTCCTCCTCCTCTTCCTCCTCCTCCTCCTCCTCCTTCTCCTCTTTCTCTTCCTCCTCCTCCTCCTTTGTCTTTTCTTTCCTTGAGTTTTTTTTTCAATCTTTTCTATATTCATTTATTACTTTTTTGTAACTCAGATAAATTTGAAATAGTAAATAATTATAACCTGGTAATGATAGTCATGATAATGATAATAATTAATAGCAGCAGCAGCAGCAGCAGCAGCAGCAGCAGCAGCAGCAGCAGCAGCAGCAGTAATTATAAAAAAAAAATACCACATATAGTAAGGAAAACATTTAATAACACCATCTATTAAAAGTTCCTTAAAATAAATAATAAATATAATATGAGAGAGTAAAGCGAGAGACTTACTTGAAAATGGATCAGTGAAATTCTTGCAGGTGAATTAAACCTTAAAATTAGTCACTGCTAAAACTGCCATGCATCGAAAATCATAGAAAAAAACACTAAATCTTGTAAAATGTGTATTGAAGAACGCCTCTGAAGGAGATGGAGAGAGGAGGACAGGGAAGAGAGGAGGAAGAGAGGAAGGCAGGGATGGATAGGTGGTGGAAGGAAGGAAGGAAGGAAAGGGAAGGCAGGAAGAAAAGAGGGAGATAGGAAGGCAGGGATGAATAGATGGAGGAAGGAAAGGAAAGGAAAGGAAGAAAGAAAGAGAGAGATAACAGGTAGGAAAGAAAATAAGGAAGAATGGAGACGAAAGGAGGAAGACAGCAAAAGATAAATAAAGGCAAGAAGGAAGGAAGGGAAGGAAAATAGATTATATAGATTAATGAAAGGTAAGAAGGAATGAAAGGAGATAGACAGAGACAAAACGTTCTTCCCTCTAGTGTGTAATTGAGTCTCAGATTGAAGACAGTGAAGGAAAAACATCGATGACCACAAGACAACGAGACGGACGAGACTTTGGTCCTACGAAACACTTTTTGCAAACCAACACAATGAACGGAGGAAAGGGGGCAAAGGGGGGGGAGGAGGGGAGGAGAAAGTACTGTTAGAGTCAGGGAAGTTGGAGGGAGGGGAAGGAGGGGAAAGAGGGGAGGAGGGTATGAGTGTAATTTACGTCTCATAATTATCAGATTAACTTTGCATAGAATAACAAGAAATTCATCATCTCCCCCTCTTTCTTTTCCTCCTCCTCCTCCTCCTCCTCCTCCTCCTCCTCCTCCTCCTCCTCCTCTTCCACTCACCCCAGCGCGAGGTCATGCAGGAAGCCGTGTGGGGAGGGTCAAACAAAGGTCGTGGTGTCATGACTTCTGTATTCATTGCCTCGTGTGTGTGTGAGCCGCAAAATCACTACCAATGTCAAGGTCAACTGGTGCTCCATCCAGTGTTATCTTCGTGTCTTAGATCCTCACTACATAAAGTTTTCCTATCGAAGCTCATACTCTAGGGACAAACTAGGGTGAAAAGTTGGAAATATAGGGAATTGTAAGGGATAATGTGGTTTAATAAAAGGGATTAGAGAGTTAAGAAAATAAGTAATAGATAAAGAGGGAGAAATGGTATGGTGCGTGGGAAACAGGTGATAGTTATAATGGGTAAGAATGAGGTAAAGAAATGGAAGTATTAATGGTGTGTTTGAGGTAGGATATAATGGGAATAAAGTTATACGAAGGATAGGAAAGGGGAATAAAAAGTTGCATATACACGTGATACTTAGACATTATATAAAGGAGGTGATAGTAATAATGTAAAGTGAAGGTATATTAGATTCGAAAAACAATGGGAAATAATATCACTTAGAATGAAGAAGGGGGAAAAAAAGGGAAAATAAAGAAACGAAGAAGGGAAAAAGAATAGAAAATATAGAAGTTAATTTATATTGCATAAGGAAACAGAAACAAAATGGTGCAAGAAGTTCTAAAAATTGCACTGTAGTCATAAAGTAATTTAGTAGAACGTACAGTACACACAAGAAGTAAAGCTTAATCTGCCAACTCCACCACCTAAAAAAATAGTAAAAAATAAAACACTTACTCAAATATCTCAATAGCCACGTTTCTCCTCCACAAGGACATGAAGTAGAAGCCAAAAGAAGGTCAAAGATAAACGTACCACTTTACTAATTAAGGCCAATACTACTATATAACAGTAGAAAAAAGAAAAAAACTCAACTCAGCTCAACGCCATAAAGTAAAGATAAATATTACCAACTCGATTTTTCCTTAAAGCCACGTTTCTCCCAACAACAACAAGGACAACAAGGACACACAAAGTAGAATTCAAAGATAAAAAAAAATAAAAAAGAAGAAGAATAGAAGTGACAGTGTAGCAATTAAGGAGAATATTATATAACCACACAAGAAAGAGAGAGAGAAAAAAAAATCATCACCTCATAAAATCACTGAAACGCCAACTCAATCTTTCCAAAACCCAACAATTCTCATCAAACATTTAATTTCTTACAGAACATCAACTATACATTTTCTTCAAGGACACGATTCTGCTTTCTCTTTCCCTCCTCCTTCCTTCCTTCCCTCTGTGTGTGTGACCTTTGGCGCTTCGTGATTACCTTCCTGTTTGTTCTTTTGGCGTTTCTCCGCGGCTCGTGTTCCTGCCGAAGGGACTGACGGGGTCGCTAAGATCGTAAAACAGACGAGCGCAAGACAGTCATAAAATAATTTGGACTCGTTTTGTGGAGACGCCATCCACGCGGAGCCCCTCACCTCCTGCCCGTGGATACAAGTGGATGTTTAGTTCTAATTGTGTTCTATTATTATTATTATTATTATTATTATTATTATTATTATTATTATTATTATTATTATTATTGTTATTATTATCAATATTATTATTATTATTACGATCATTATTATATACGTACTACTACTACTACTACTACTACTACTACTACTACTACTACTACTACTACTACTACTACTACTACTACTACTACTACTACTACTACTACTACTACTACTACTACTACTACTACTACTACTATTACTATGTTTTCAGAATGAGAGAGAGAGAGAGAGAGAGAGAGAGAGAGAGAGAGAGAGAGAGAGAGAGAGAGAGAGAGAGAGAGAGAGAGAGAGAGAGAGAGAGAGAGAGAGTCCATTAGATAAGTGTATCCAGAAAGGAACTGATATGGTATGACACCCACACATTCTCTCTCATTTTTTTTGTTCTCTCTCTCTCTCTCTCTCTCTCTCTCTCTCTCTCATTCACTCACCCACACACACACACACACACACACACACACACACACACACACACACACACACACACACACACACACACACACACACACACACACACACTTGTCCTTCTTTACATCCTTTCCTTTCCCTTCTTCTTACCTTCCCAGATTCGTCTCACAAA
>JAPQNM010000049.1:8084786-8094786 GCA_029783475.1 Metacarcinus magister
TAATTTCAAGGTTGAAGTTGTCTTTTGTGTCTTAAGGAAGTGTGCGTGTGGGCGGAAGCGTCCTTCGTGCGCCTTAAATTGCTAATGGAAAGGCGTCTCATTTTTTTCTCGTATTATTAAAAAAAAATTTATATGAGAAAATTCTACATGAGTTTATTGTTTATTTTCGATATTTTGGTTCCATTAAATTTAGCTGGAAAATGAAAAACATAAATAGTTTGCAATCCTGTTATTTAATTTATGTGTTTTTATGTGTGTGTACGTGTGTGTATGTGTGTACGTGTGTGTGTAACCATATGTAGCATGTAAACAGGAAGTAATGAAGTAACGAGAAACAGTAGGAAGTGGAATTGGAAGGGACGAAAATGAAGCACAGGAGGAGGAGGAGGAAAGGGCCATTGGGAAGAAGAGGAGGAGGAGGAGGAGAGGAGGAGGAGGAGGAGGGGGGGGGGAGTGCTGCCCATTTCCTAACCCTTACGGCTAACAAACACACGCTTTGGATCATCGCTTCCCTATAGTCCGCCACTAATAGCTCCCGGCAGCCTCCTTGAGTCCCTGAGTCCACCGACCATTTATCGCTCAGGAGGAGGAGGAGGAGGAGGAGGAGGAGGAGGAGGAGGTGGCAAGAGGAGGGGACCCGCGCCGCTCGCTTGATTAGCTTCCATGATTCATCAAGAGACGGAGAATGCGCAGCGCTGATGAGAGGGAGGCTGCGCTGGACGGTGGTGCCCGGCAGGAATGTGCACCCATTACGCTTGGTGATTTAATTACAACGCCATACGAACCGGTACCGACTCGTTATCTGGCCGCTTCATCGGAATTGGCGTCACGGAGGACAATCATGGAGCTATGTACTAATGGGCGGCCCTGTGGGGGTGAAACGCTTCAATACTCTCCCATTACTCAAACCAGCCAACTCGTCATCTGGGGAGTCGATTTTTGTGTTCCTTTTGCGGGTAAGTGTCTGGGCGGGGCGGCGAGGGAGGAGCGCAGGGCGGGAGGACGCGGGGAAGGAAGTGTCTTTAAGGAGGGACTGGTGGGGTAAGGTGGGTTGGTGGGTTGGTGGGGTCCTGCAGGGTGGGTGTCCGCGTGCCAGTCCTGCTCCTGTGCCTCGCTGGTATTCAAGTGATTATTGGAAGGTTTGGCAGCGTCAGCGTCGCCTTCAGGTGATGCGTCAGGGTGAACCTTTATCTGTAGTGTCAAGGGTTTGGTTTGAGTTGCTGCTTTCCGTCGCTCGCTGGCATGTCCGTGGTGTTGTGAGGGTGTTATGGTGTTGTCAGTGTCTGGTGTTGTAAGGGAAATAATGAAAATTCCCTTACTTTTTTTTATTAATGTTTTTTTTTACATTATTTTTTCCCTCTTCAAAGCGCAAACATCAACTTTCTTACATTTTTTTTTATTCCAACTTACTCCTCCGTCTCTTCACCACCACCACCACCACCACCACCACTACCACCACCACCACCACCACCACCACCACCACCACCACCACCACCACCACCACCACACACACCACCACCCAACACCTTCCTTATCCTCCCCTTCCTATAACTTTTTATCCTCTCCTTTTCACTCTTTCAACGAATCTCACCCACACAACACAACACACCCACTTAACTTTCCCTCCCTCTTTGTGTCCATTCTCTCCTCCCTCTAACAAATCAACCACAACCGCACCACAACCACACCACCACCCACTCTCCCTCCCTCTACTAAGCGCTAAGAGGGGCACGGCCGGACACCCCTTGAGGCAGGTGTCACAGTGGTCTCTGAGAGCTAAGTAAAAGGTGTGCTCTCCGAGAATCATGTTCCAGAGATAAGAGTGGACGGGACTCTGAAGGCGGAACAGCAAACTCTTGTTCCTCTGATACGAACACAGCCTCTTGCCAGCACCGGGAGGAAAGGGAAGGGAAAGAAAGGAGAGGAGAGGAGTGGCGATGAGAGGAGAAATGATGAATGGAGTGGAAGGGAGGAAAAGCAGTGGGAAAGAAAGGAGAGGAGAGCAGAGGAATGCAAGAAAGGGATTGGGAAAGACAGGAAAGGAAAAGAGAGCAGTGGGGAAGAGAGGAGAGATGATGAATGGAGTGGAAGGGAGGAAAGGAATTGGGAAAGAAAGGAGAGGAAATAAGAGAGAGAGAGAGAGAGAGAGAGAGGAGAGAGAGAGAGAGAGAGAGAGAGAGAGAGAGAGAGAGAGAGAGAGAGAGAGAGAGAGAGAGAGAGAGAGAGAGAGAGAGAGAGAGAGAGAGAGAGAGAGAGAGAGAGAGAGAGAGAGAGAGAGCAAAACTTAAGTGGTTTAGACTATGTTAAAGGGAATTATTATGGAAAAGATAAGATAAAAGATAAAAAAAAAGACAAACACCTACAACACAAAAGTAATAATAATAATAATAATAATAATAATAATGATAATAAAATCATATATAACAGATACTTTTTAAAAATATTCACTTTACGAGGCGCCAAATTTTGTCAACAAGTATATTTTCACCAACCTTAACTCTTTACGTTCGTCTAAATGATGTTCAAACAGATAAAAATGTAATAATTTATGTTAGTTTTAAAAGGAAAGATAATTTGTCACATAGGAAAGGAAATAAGTTAGATAAGGAAAAATAATGAGTATGATAATAAGATGCAAAGGAGAGAGGATAAAAGAGGATGAAAGGAAGTTAATGAAGGAAAGAAAATAAGGAAGTATCATGATAAAGGATGAAGAGAGAGAGAGAGAGAGAGAGAGAGAGAGAGAGAGAGAGAGAGAGAGAGAGAGAGAGAGAGAGAGAGAGAGAGAGAGAGAGAGAGAGAGAGAGAGAGAAAGGAAGGCAAAGGATAGGAGAATAACTAAAAGAAAGTGGACAGAGAGAAGCAATATAAGTAACGAAAATATATATATGGTAGAATAGGTTTATAAAGAGAGGGAAAAAAAGAGAAAGGAGTAGGAGGAGGAGGAGGAAGAGGAGGAGGAAGAGGAGGAGGAGGAGGAGGAGGAGTAGAGTAGGTTAATGGCCGGCTATCAGTCTGCCATCTGGGTTACTCCTAAGTGTCGGTCAAAATGAATCTATTAAAACTTTATGGCTGAGTGTTTGAGTGTCATACTTGACGATCTCTGGATGACGCGGCGCTGGCTGAGGCTGGATGGATGACTGGATGACTAGCTGGATGACTGGATGGATTGTTGAGTGTCCGTGTGGTGGTTAGAGAATGTTGCTGTTGGTTGTGGTGGACAGTTAGATGACTTCCACTAACTAACTACACTATCGAAACTTCTTACACTGACTCACCACTTGCTTAGAACTGTGCATGTTGCTTCTGTTGCTTTTACTACTTTTACGAGGCGGTGGATGAGGTAGTTGATCGGGTACGAAACTATAAATTCTATTAATGTTCTTAGAGTGAATTAACAGGTGAAGACGAGTATTAATGGGCTCAAGGTAGAAAGATATAAAAATATATTTCATCATAAATAGTGTTAGAGAATGAGTAGAATAAGATTTAGTTGCAAAATAGAAATGCTAATACGATATCAATAAACTTAAAGTAGGTTGGATAGCGTTATAGAAGAGGTTGACAGGTGGTATGTATATTACCTGTATAATACAAGGTGCACAGGAACTATATACCTTGTGTGGCTCTTTGCAGTATATTTGAAGTCTTGTTTTGATATTGATATACATATTACCACCACCACCACCACCACCACCACCACCACCACCACCACTACCACTACCACTATTACTACTACTACTATTTTTTTTATACTACTACTACTACTACTACTACTACTCCTCCTCCTATACTACTATTTCTACTATTACTACTACTACTACCACCACCACCACCACCACCAACAACAACAACAGCTTTTACCTCCCCCCTCCCCTCCTCCACTCGCTCCCCCACACAACAGCCCCCATTAGGCCACCCAGCGGACACAACTCTTCACAATTAACATCTAAATTACCTGAAATGGTTGACATCTGCTGCCGTGGGGTGGGTCTTAATTGCTTACTTCGGGGTGACCTGGCGCGGGCAGGTGACCCCGGGGGAGGAGAGGAGGTCAGCGGCAGGTGAGGTCAGGTGGGCGGGGTGCGGGCGGGTGAGGTGAGGGTGGGATAATGAAGGGGTGGAGGCGGTAGGGGCGTCCTCACACACATGTCACGGAGTTTGTTTTGGAGATGTGGGTGTTTGGGTGTGACGGGGGGAGGGGAGGAGGGGGGAGGGTGATGGGGAGGGTGATGGGGAGGGGAATGGAGAGTTGACGGAAGTGGTGGGGGTGAGGAGGAAGGGGAGTGTATTTTGGGGATGTTGTTTGGTCTAGAGGTGCGAGGGAGGGAGAGAGAGATGGGAGGGAGGAAAGGAGGGAGGGAGGGAGGAAAAGAGGGAAGGGAGGGTATTGTGAGTGAGTCGATACGAGTGTTGGAAGAAAAGCAATGGTGGAATACAAGGGAACACAAACAGCAACAGACTCTAGGGTCCCTGCGAAGGCTGTTTGATATAACTACTCTATACTAACTACTTGAATTAGAGAAAGGATAGTACAGTGGAAGGCTCCTCCTCTCCCACCCATCCCTCCACCCGAAGCTGGCAGGAAAATAAGTGATACCATGTAGTATAGAAAAACTACATGGAATTTTCGAGGTAAGTGTGAAACAGTAAAAAAAAAAAAAAAAATAGCGGAGGATACTATACTATACTATACTACCACTAATGCTGGAGGAGGAGGAGGAGGAGAAGAAGGAGGAGGAATAGGAGGAACCAAACTAATCAAGGTAAAAATTCATGTTATCACGTACAGGAGGTAAGTCATCAAGTCATCACGAAGAAAACGGAAGATGAATGGTGACTTTTATATCTATATATTATTATTTTTTTTAGAGAGTAATGCAATAGAAAAGCGAACGGATTGCCAAACAGGAACGAAACTGGAACTAAGGGTGTGATGAGAGTCATGACAGCAGTGATGTGTTGTCTGGTTGTGTTGGGTGATCACTGCTGCTGGGGGAAGCAGCAGTGATGTGTTGTCTGGTTGTGATGGGTGATCACTGGTGCTGGGGGAAGCAGCAGTGATATGTTGTCTGGTTGTGATGGGTGATCACTGCTGCTGGGGGAAGCAGCAGTGATATGTTGTCTGGTTGTGATGGGTGATCACTGCTGCTGGGGGAAGCAGCAGTGATATGATGTCTGGTTGTGATGGGTGATCACTGCTGCTGGGGGAAGCAGCAGTGATGTGTTGTCTGGTTGTGATGGGTGATCACTGCTGCTGGGGGAAGCAGCAGTGATATGTTGTCTGGTTGTGTTGGGTGATCACTGCTGCTGGGGGAAGCAGCAGTGATGTGTTGTCTGGTTGTGATGGGTGATCACTGCTGCTGGGGGAAGCAGCAGTGATATGTTGTCTGGTTGTGTTGGGTGATCACTGCTGCTGGGGGAAGCAGCAGTGATATGTTGTCTGGTTGTGATGGGTGATCACTGCTGCTGGGGGAAGCAGCAGTGATATGTTGTCTGGTTGTGTTGGGTGATCACTGCTGCTGGGGGAAGCAGCAGTGATGTGTTGTCTGGTTGTGATGGGTGATCACTGCTGCTGGGGGAAGCAGCAGTGATATGTTGTCTGGTTGTGATGGGTGATCACTGCTGCTGGGGGAAGCAGCAGTGATATGTTGTCTGGTTGTGATGGGTGATCACTGCTGCTGGGGGAAGCAGCAGTGATATGTTGTCTGGTTGTGATGGGTGATCACTGCTGCTGGGGGAAGCAGCAGTGATATGTTGTCTGGTTGTGATGGGTGATCACTGCTGCTGGGGGAAGCAGCAGTGATATGTTGTCTGGTTGTGATGGGTGATCACTGCTGCTGGGGGAAGCAGCAGTGATATGTTGTCTGGTTGTGATGGGTGATCACTGCTGCTGGGGGAAGCAGCAGTGATATGTTGTCTGGTTGTGATGGGTGATCACTGCTGCTGGGGGAAGCAGCAGTGATATGTTGTCTGGTTGTGATGGGTGATCACTGCTGCTGGGGGAAGCAGCAGTGATATGTTGTCTGGTTGTGATGGGTGATCACTGCTGCTGGGGGAAGCAGCAGTGATATGTTGTCTGGTTGTGATGGGTGATCACTGCTGCTGGGGGAAGCAGCAGTGATATGTTGTCTGGTTGTGATGGGTGATCACTGCTGCTGGGGGAAGCAGCAGTGATATGTTGTCTGGTTGTGATGGGTGATCACTGCTGCTGGGGGAAGCAGCAGTGATATGTTGTCTGGTTGTGATGGGTGATCACTGCTGCTGGGGGAAGCAGCAGTGATATGTTGTCTGGTTGTGATGGGTGATCACTGCTGCTGGGGGAAGCAGCAGTGATATGTTGTCTGGTTGTGATGGGTGATCACTGCTGCTGGGGGAAGCAGCAGTGATATGTTGTCTGGTTGTGATGGGTGATCACTGCTGCTGGGGGAAGCAGCAGTGATATGTTGTCTGGTTGTGATGGGTGATCACTGCTGCTGGGGGAAGCAGCAGTGATATGTTGTCTGGTTGTGATGGGTGATCACTGCTGCTGGGGGAAGCAGCAGTGATATGTTGTCTGGTTGTGATGGGTGATCACTGCTGCTGGGGGAAGCAGCAGTGATATGTTGTCTGGTTGTGATGGGTGATCACTGCTGCTGGGGGAAGCAGCAGTGATATGTTGTCTGGTTGTGATGGGTGATCACTGCTGCTGGGGGAAGCAGCAGTGATATGTTGTCTGGTTGTGATGGGTGATCACTGCTGCTGGGGGAAGCAGCAGTGATATGTTGTCTGGTTGTGATGGGTGATCACTGCTGCTGGGGGAAGCAGCAGTGATATGTTGTCTGGTTGTGATGGGTGATCACTGCTGCTGGGGGAAGCAGCAGTGATATGTTGTCTGGTTGTGATGGGTGATCACTGCTGCTGGGGAAGCAACAGTAATGTGGGGGTTGGGTGATGTTAGTCGCATGTTGGGTGATGGGAAGCTGGGATGAGACGGGAATTTGCTGGTGCAGACAGAGTGTGGGGGGAGACGGGTTGGACGACCTTGAAGAAGCACTGGAGACCGAGGTGGAGAAGGAGGCCTCCAGGTCGCTCTTCAGACCCTCCTTCACCTCCACCTCAAACTGTTGCACGAGAGAAACTGAAACCTAATTTATTATAAAAACAATTACCAGCATAAGAAAAAAAGGCTGATGAAGTAATGTTTATTCCAGGATGAAGACTGATGGAGGTAAGGGTTATCAAGGGCTGTGTTGCCTGCTTTACGTTTCCTACCTCCTGGTGATACCCAAACCTTAAGAGGAGGAGGAGGAGGAGGAGGAGGAGGAGGAGGAGGAGGAGGAGGAGGAGGAGGAGGAGGAGTGGAGTGGAGGGATGGAAGGGATGGGAGAAGTAGGAATGAAATGTTAGGATAGATAAATACATGAAGGGAAAATAGAATGAAACAAAGGAGAATATAAACAAGTTGCAAAATATAAGGAAAATAAAAAAGAAGAAATAAACAGCTTAATGCTCCTTCATAAGACGAAAAAAATGATTACAATAAAAAAAGAAAAATTTCCTGTTTAACCAAAGACTGCGAAGATTTAATAACAAAAGAAAAAGATAGAAAAGATAATGTGTATCCACCAGCAACTATTCTATTCCTCTTTCCTCCCTTCTTCCTTCCTTTCCTTTCACTATTCCCTCTCTCCTTCCCTTTCTTAAACTGCTTCAGGTCGTGGGAAGGTGGAAAAACAGAAGGAAACTTTCCCAATCAGGTGTTTATTGATGTATGAGATAGATAAACATATATACTCAAGATAAAGTTAAGAGAAGAAAGAAATACAAAGAAAATAAGGTAGTAGAGAGGGTAGGATTACAGTTTAGAGGAGGAGGAGGAGGAGGAAGAGGAGGAGGATTAGGATTAGCGTAGAGACTTAAGGTGTATCCGAGACGAGTGTGGAGGTGATGGGGTGAGTGGCAGGTGAGATGGGATTAGGGATTAAAGGCCAAGAGAGAGGCCAAGAAGGGAAATACTTAAAAAGATATCCACCTTAATATCCACCTTAAGCAACAGCAACAACATTAACTTTCTTCCTTTTAATTCCAAGTCAGACAGTCCCTTAAAGATGACATTCCTTAAATCAAAGAAATAATAGTGAGAAAAAAAGTACAAGTGTGTTAAGAAATAATCGTAATAAGTGATATTTTCCATTTCAGTTGAGAGAGAGAGAGAGAGAAAAAAAAAGAGAGTGAGAGAAAGAGAGAGAGAGCAGAAGACAGGTAGATGAACAGCCCCCCTACTTTACCTACGTTCCCTCTCCCTCACCTCCTCTCTAATAACCAGTTCCAGGAGGGTTGGAGGTGTGGCTCGGGTGTGACGGAGGTGTCAAGGGAAAGGTGGAGGTAGTGGGGGTGAGGTTCAGTCGTGAGGGGATGCATTGAGGGGTTGAGGGGTGGAGGGGTGGAGGGGTGGAGGGGTGAGGTCCTTTCAGTCACGTTTCAAAGTTTTTTTTTCCATATATTGATTTTTATGTTTTTAAGTGTTTTTTGGGTAATTTTATGGTATTTTAGGAAGGATAGGTACAACTACTACTACTACTACTACTACTACTACTACTACTACTACTACTACTACTACTACTACTACTACTACTACTACTACTGCTATGTATTTCAATTTCATCTATGTATTCCCTAAAGTGTCGATATTATCTTCCCTTTAAACACTACTTTAACTTATTTCATGCAAACATTTTTTCCTCAAGCTAAGGAGTTAACTGTTTTTCCTCAAGGTAAATAAATCAACTTTTTTCCCCCATTACGTATCTCCCGTTCCTATTTTCCTCCCGTTTACTTTGAATTAACATACACCAGGTTCTTCCTCCTTCCTTCCTTCCTTTCCGCCAGCAACTTAACTCTCTAATAGGCAAGTGTTCAATATTTCCATTAATTTTTCCTGTTGTATGCAGTAATGCGGTAAAATATACGACGTACCAGGAAAACATCTCCTATAAATAGAAAAATTCATACACCATAATTAACACACACACACACACACACACACACACACACACACACACACACACACACACACACACACACACACACACACACACACACGAAAGAAAAGAAACAGAAAAATTGCCAGCCAGGCAGCGCATTTCACTCATTTAAGCTAATCCAGACGGAGATAATTGGCACCTGTCAGCTTCACACCCACCTGAGGAAGGAGGAGGAGGAGGAGGAGGAGGAGGAGGAGGAGGAGGAGGAGGGGAGGGGAGGAGGAGGAGGAGGAGGATAGAATTAGTAGTAAAAGAGAGAGAGAGAAAAACGAAATTACATACCGTTTTTCTCATCTGTAGGTCATATGGAAGTGAGAGAACGAGCGATTAAGGTAATAAAGGGGAAGGCTTTCTCATCACCCTCCCAGCATCACTTATAAAGAAGGTATTATAGTAGTAGTAGTAGTAGTAGTAGTAGTAGTAGTAGTAGTAGTAGTAGTAGTAGTAGTAGTAGTAGTAGTAGTAGTAGTAGTAGTAGTAATAGTAACTCACCTGTAGAGCTTACCTGAGAGAGAGGGAACAATTACCTACCTGGCGCTTCATTAAGATCATTAGAAGGAGGGGAGGAAGGGGTGTCTGATGAGGGGTTTGCAGGTGAGAATTAGTGAGGGAGATGAACACCTTTCTAACTCATTACCGGGGGATAGGTGTGCCTCAGACTCTCAGGTGAGGAAGGAAAGGAATGAAGGAACTATGAATGACATGTATTATTGGAATATTTCTAGATTATTTTTATTTATTTTTTTCTCCTTTTTCAAATATCGTTGGAGGATTTTTTGTTGATGTGATGTGATAAGAGGATGAGAGAGAGAGAGAGAGAGAGAGAGAGAGAGAGAGAGAGAGAGAGAGAGAGAGAGAGAGAGAGAGAGAGAGAGAGAGAAAGATAAAGAGAGAGAGAGAGAGAGAGAGAGAGAGAGAGAGAGAGAGAGAGACACACACACAAACACACACACACACACACACACACACACACA
>JAPQNM010000049.1:8099786-8137286 GCA_029783475.1 Metacarcinus magister
GAGGTGAAGGAGGAGGAGGAGGAGGAGGAGGAGTGAGGAGTACATACAAAGGAAGAACAGACAGCAAAGGAGGAGGAGGAGGAGGAGGCGGCGGGTAGCGAAAGAAGCTGAAGAAGAGTACAAAATCCATTATAAAACAGGGTATAAACGGCCATGGAGGAGGAGGAGGAGTAGGTGTAGATGGAGGAGTAGGTGGAGGTGGAGGTTGAGGTGGTGAGGGGGTAGTGGAGGGTAAGCACACAAGAGTCACACCGGAGACAATGCGGCATCGGAGGTCACACATACCGCACACCAGTTTTTAATGAGTGGTGTCAGCGTGGCGGGGCGAAGACCTTCCTGATGTATTGTCACTATCAGATGGAAGATGCTGGTACTCGATAAAAAACAGAGGCTGATAGATTGTTGGAGATCAGATTGGAGAATAAATCAGATGCCAAGCCCTGTATGAGCATGGGAAAGTCAGGTAGTTTAAAGAGAGTGAGTGAGGGAGTGAGGGAGTGAGGGAGTGAGGGTTAGGAAAGAGGGATGGACGCAGAGACACGGACGGAAGGATAATAATAGGATAAAAAAAAAAAAGGTAGAGTAAAGAAAGAAAGGAAGGAAGGAAGGAGAGAGGGAGGGACGGAGAGAGGAAGTGCATTGTGGAAAATCTGAATGGAGATTGTTACATTAAATTTGAAATGTGTGAAAAAATGATGTGCTTCCGGGAAATTAGATAAAGGATGACAAATTACGGTGGATTTTGAAGAATAGAAGATGGATGGAAGCTGACGGTAATGATGAAGTAAATAATGAGAGAGAGAGAGAGAGAGAGAGAGAGAGAGAGAGAGAGAGAGAGAGAGAGAGAGAGAGAGAGAGAGAGAGAGAGAGAGAGAGAGAGAGAGAGAGAGAGAGAGAGAGAGAGAGAGACAGAGAGAGAGAGAGAGAGAGATGGAAACTAGCTCACTTTCCCTTCCTTAATGAAACAAAAAGGGAAAAATATGATGGGAACGAAGGAAAGAGAAAGTTGAGGACGCGGGAAACTTAATGACTTTCTCCATTAAAACATAAACACAAGAAAGAAAGAAAGAAAGAAAGAAAATGACGTTAAACTCCCAGACGAATAAAAGAAAATGACACCATCAAGGATAATGAGAGAAAGACAACACGTCCCATACGCATACGAAACCCAGTGACAAAAATAGTGAAAGAGTGAGAGCAATTTTAAGGAAACTGAACATGGATAGATTAACAAAACATAGAATTATTATACGAAATTGAGCAAAAAAAGACGAAGAATAGTAAGACAAGAAAAGATAGAAGAAGAAGAAGAAGAAGAAGAAGAAGAGAAGACAAGGCTGAACACAACAATAGCTATACTTAACTCCATCAACTCCTCCTCCTCCTCCTCCTCCTCCTCCTCCTCCTCCTCCTCCTCCTCCTCCTCCTCCTCCTCCTCCTCCTCTTCCTCCTCCTCCTTCGTCTCCGTTTGTCATTACTCTCCTTCACCACATAAATTGGCTCGTCACCATGGCCCCCCCCCCCCCCCTCCTCCCCCCCCTGCACTCTACCTCCCCCCCCACCAATTACTCCCCATCAAGACTATTTTTACCTCCCGTGGGCAAAAAGTCGTGGATCCTTCCCGCCTTAGTGGAGGGAAAAAAGTAAGGGAGGAACATATGGCTCTGTTTCCCTCTGGTCAACTGTCTCACTCTCTTTCTTTCTCTCTCTCTCTTTTGTTCTCTCTCTCTCTCTCTCTCTCTTTATTTATTTTCTCTCTTATTATTGTTAGAGAGAGAGAGAGAGATTTTTTTTTCCGTCTTTCTTTATCATAATAATTTACACTCGTCAGACTCCATCATTTTCATCATCGTCTCGTCTATAATTATGTGTCATTACCGTATTATTTTTATTATTGTCATTATCTCGCCTTGCATTTATTTATTTATTATTTTTCTTTCATGCAGTTTATTTCATTCACTCTTTATTTGGTGTAATTTGATTTTTGACCCAACAATGAACCCGTCTCTCTCTCTCTCTCTCTCTCTCTCTCTCTCTCTCTCTCTCTCTCTCTCTCTCTCTCTCTCTCTCTCTCTCTCTCTCTCTCTCTCTCTCTCTCTCTCTCTCTCTCTCATTTGCATTATCTTTCTAATCTTTATAGCTTTATCGTATTTATATTTTTTCGCGTTAGATATTTAACCTCTTTTTTCCCCTCCTTCCTTCCCTTTTCCCTCCCTCCCTCCCCTTATCTCTCTCTCCTCCCTTCCTTCCTCATACTACGAATCTACTCTTCAAATCTACCTTGCTTCCACCCCCCACACCAATCTTCCTTCCTTTTCCTTCCCCACATCTACCCTCCCTCTCTCCCTCTCTCCTTCCCTTCCCTCCCTCCCTCCCATCCCCCCAGCACCTTCCTTTTTGTCGGGTCGGAAGGAAGCCATGTCAAAACCCAGGTGTGGCAGACCAATTAACCTGCGACAGGGCGATTAACTGGGGTTCCTACAGGTAGACGCAATGGTGTATACCTGTGAAGCGTTGGGGACACCTTGATGAAGTTTATAGAGAGTAATGGTAGTGTGCTGGCTTGAGGGGAGGAAGGGGAAGGGAGGAAGGGAGGAAGGGAGGAAGGGTAGGAAGGAGGTAACTAAATGTAAATTGATTAATATATTAGATGCGTGTGTGTGTGTGTGTGTGTGTGTGTGTGTGTGTGTGTGTGTGTGTGTGTGTGTGTGTGTGTGTGTGTGTGTGTGTGTGTGTGTGTGATTAGATAACCTTCAGAAACTTCTTCCTCTACCCACCTCTTCCTGCCTCCCTTCTCCTTCTTTCTTCCTCTCACTCTACTATCCACACTCCTCACTCCTTCCTTACCTCCTTCCTTCCTTCCTTCCTTCCTTCCTACTCTTCTCTCTTCCCATCACTTCCCTGCCACGCGCCCCATAAATCATTATTAAGAGACCCGCAAGCGTTGTTCAGCTCCGACATGCTGTTTTTTTTTTTTCTTGTTTTTTTTTTCCTTTTTTTTCTTCTTCCTTTAATTCCAATTGTTAATTTACATTCTTCACGGTTCTCGCTTGTCTGTTGTGTCCTTGATGCTCCGTCCGTCCGTCCGTCCGTCTGTCTGTACGTATACGTGGCTGTTGAACGTGAGGCGCGGACACCACTATAGGGCACCGGCATACACACACACACACACACACACACACACACACACACACACACACACACACACTAAACGACTTATTTCCTCCGTCACTGTCCATTTCCCTGCCTGACCTTTACCTTGATCCATGTCATTATCCTAACCACCTCCTCCTCCTCCTCCTCCTCCTCCTCCTCCTCCTCCTCCTCCTCCTCCTCCTCCTCCTCCTCCTCTTCTTCTTCTTCTTCATCCTCCTCCTCCTTCAAAAATGAATACAGGGTCGCACAATAAAGAGGAAAGTAAACGACAGTAATAGGAAACTTAGACATAATATTGACAAATTATTCATTCTGATAACCTAATATTTTTTCGTAATTTCTGATAATCAAGTAATTTTTTTTTTTTAACGTAAGTATACTTCACCAGCGAGCTAAAGGTGTGGATACCCTATTAAATCCACAATACAAAGGTCATCTAAGGTACATTGCCTACCTTGTATAACGACACAGTAGCGAGTCTTGAAGATAATTGAACCTACACCTAACCTAACCTAATTTAACCTAACCTAACCTAACCTAACCTAACCAAACCAAACCTAACCTAACCTAACCTAGCCTAACCTAACCTAACCTAACCTAACCTAACCTAACCTAACCTACACCTAACCTAACCTAACCTAACCTAACCTAGCCTAACCTAACCTAACCTAACCTAACCTAACCTAACCTATACCTAACCTAACCTAACCTACACCTAACCTAACCTAACCTAAACTACCCTACACCTAACCTAACCTAATCTAACCTAACCAAACTTAACCTAACCTAACCTAACAATAACACGCAGGAGAGGTGATCGCCTTAGGGCTTCAATGTGTCCTATTACCACGCCTTTATACCCTTGAGATGAGAGATTCCTTGTGTGTCGGGGTAAGCATTCGTACCATCTGCTTCCCCCTTGTTACTACGTGTGTGTAGGGCGGGAATCAGGTATTAGGTATTAGGTATAAGGGGCGAGATTCTCTTTGTGTAGTGGTGGTGGTGGTGGAGTGATTGTTGGGTGTGTGAGTGTGTGTGTGTGTGTGTTTGTGTGTGATATAAAAACACATACATATACATAAAAACGCATACACAAACCACCTATTAAAGAGAGAGAGAGAGAGAGAGAGAGAGAGAGAGAGAGAGAGAGAGAGAGAGAGAGAGAGAGAGAGAGAGAGAGAGAGAGAGAGAGAGAGAGAGAGAGAGAGAGAGAGAGAGAGATGAAAAATACCTCCCGGGAACTTGATTTATGTCCACTTGAAAACCTGAAATGCTTCCTCCATAACCTTCCTGAGATGGAATGCGAATCACCAACTTCGGCTCCACTTACAACCTTCACGTAAAAAAAAACAAAAAAAAACAACAAACAAACAAACGAACTCACTTGTTTTTTTCTTGAGGTACATACGATCTTTCATGACTCTTATTATTTTCTTTTCGTTCTTAAATCTGTCCTCTGCAATGAATATATATTTTTCTTCGCCATGAAATGTTATAAAATTGCCATGTTTTTACTTGCTACCACAACGAAAAAAAAATAAATATATTGTTATGTTTGTTTGGTACGAGGAATAATTTTTTTTTCTAAGAGCAAAGTGGAGTGGAAGAAGACGAACAAATTGTGTGGTTGGGAGTGGAAGGGAAGGAGTAGCAATTGCAACGGAAGGAAATAATGGAAAGAAAGGAAGATTTGAGAGAGAAAAAGAGGAGGAGAGAGAGAACGGAAGAGAATAGAGAGAGAAAGAAGCATGATAAATATGCACAACACTTTCTCTAATCTTGCTAACACGACATCTTTCCTAATCTTACTAACACATACACCTTAATTAAAGTTCTGAGGGAGACTGTTCCCCTTGTACCCCTTCCTTCCCCTCCTTATCCCCTCCTCCCCTTCCTCTTCCCCTTCCTCTTCCCCTTCCCTCTTCCCCTTCCTCTTCCCCTCACCACCAGTCATGACAAAGGTGTAATGAAAGCTCCAGCGTCCTCACTTCCGCCACACTCACTCTTATCTCCTTGTTTACCGAGAGAATGAGGGAAGATCCTAGCCTCCCTGCCTTCCTCCTCCCTCCCTTTCACCCCCCTGCCTTCCTCCTCCCTCCCTCTGTCCCCCCATTGCCTTCCTCCTCCCTCCTTCTGCCCCCCTTGCCTTCCTCCTCCTTCCCTTTCCCTCGCTACCTCCTCCTCCGCCTAATTGTATGCTATTCTTATCACCGGAACTTGAAAACTGCACGAAACTGGATATTTTTATTAGCTCATCCTCTATCTCGTCCTCGTCCTCCTCCTCCTCCTCCTCCTCCTCCTCCTCCTCCTCCTCCTCCTCCTCCTCCTCCTCCTCTTCCTCCTGCTCCAGAATAATGCTTGGCTACAGGTGCTGCTTCCTGGGCAATACACACACTCATTCTCTCTCTCTCTCTCTTTATCTGGACAAGCTGGAAACAGGTAGAGCACGTGTATGTAGTACGTAGCGTGTCCCACCAGGCGCTGACCATCTGCCGCGGATGTATGTGTGTGTGTGTGTGTGTGTGTGTGTGTGTGTGTGTGTGTGTGTGTGTGTGTGTGTGTGTGTGTGTGTGTGTGTGTCGTGTAATTTCAACCGTTAACTATGTGTCCGGCCATAGTCTCTATTTACATATTCATATCCACGTGTTGTTTATCTCATTAATGCACGTAATGTATCTTCCCTCCCTCTCTCCCTCACCTCACCTCACCTCACCTCACACCGCCACCTGCCCCTCACACCCTAATTGATGTTCTTTGTATAGCCCTTTCACCCCTCGGCCATCTGTCGCCCCGGAGGTGTAGTGGTAATGTAAGGAAGGTGCGTGAACAGACTTTAATTGGTGAAACGCAGGTAGAAAGTGTGTATGTATGCGAGAGAGAGAGAGAGAGAGAGAGAGAGAGAGAGAGAGAGAGAGAGAGAGAGAGAGAGAGAGAGAGAGAGAGAGAAAGAGAGAAAGAGAGAGCGATGCGTCAGATAAGGTTGTAAATAAAAGATAAGTATTTTGTGTGGTGAAAATATAACACCATAGTTACGCCGTTACGTAAAAATACTTATAAATAATGAGTGCAAGATAGTGGAAAAAAGATGGAAAATATATACACTAGTGGGAGAAGTATTGACATTATCTTCAAATAGAATCGTATGTGGTATTGTAATAGTTCCAGCGATACAACATTTAATAGGACGGGGAATATTTAATTGATGCATATGTAATTGAGAGAGAAGAAAAAAAAAAAAAAGAGACCAGGTGCAGATTCAACATAAAAACAAAAGTTGGTTTCTTATGCAATACAAAAAATAAAATTACCAGCTGCATATGCAATAGAGGCAAAGGTTACGATTAATCTGAATTGTTGGAAGAAAATGTATTGAATTTGTGTTGGTGAAGGGCGAAGCATGAAGGAGAGGAGAGGAGAGGAGAGGAGAGGAGAGGAGAGGAGAGGAGAGGAGAGGAGAAAGTGTGAGGTCAAGAACAGGGAGGTTGAAGAGAAGTCACAGTTAATAGGAGGGAGGAGAGGGAGGGAGGCAAGTCTTATTTTCTTTTTGCATCATGAAACACACTTCATCATTTCAAGGTCACACGTCAAACTCCACCTTAAGTCTTTATTAAAATTCGTTAAAATGAGAAACTTGTAAATGATGACAAACTAATATCACGTCTTCCTTTGTCCTATTTTGTGGCAGATTGACAGACAGGTAAGGTGTTTGAATAGGCAAGGTGTCCGGATGAGTTCCATTAGTTGAGGTGTACGGATAAGCGTGGTGTCCAAATTAGTGAGTTATCCGGATAGGTGAGATATTCTGATAAGCAACTTGTTCCAATAGGCAGGGATTCCGGATAAATGAGGTGTTCTGATAGGAGAAGCGTCCGGATAAAGTAAGTGTCCGGATAATCAAGGTGTTCGGGTAGGCAGGGTGTTCAGTTATCTGGGGTTCGATCGGCAGATGTGTCCGAGCGTCTATTGTTCCGCTCCGCCGCCGACTTTCTGGCTCGTGAATCCCAAGAATGTGTTTCGCTAATGATTTGTGAGCGTGAGGATTTTGGGCTCCGTTGTAGATATGAATTTTTTTTCTTTAATCCTCTGTAAAAATTTAATCACCTCCCGGAAGTGTGCTGTGTAGTGAAACTTTTCATTTTCCTCCCATGATTTTTTTTCTTATTTCGCGAATCTGCATATTTATAGTATTCACGACAATCTGATATGTGTTGTTATATAAGAAAATAAAAAAACGAGGTGTTTGTGCGCTGTTCAATATAACATGGATTCCCAGAAGTGACAAGAGGAAGCCAGAGCATTCAGACCAAGTAATCTGATTATAAAAAGAACCATTATATATATTCACAGGCTTCAACTCTATCCTTGAGCCTTGAACCTACGTAGTGATATAACTGTGATTAGTTCAAAGGTTTCTGAGAACGTAGATCAATTAGATAAACCTGAAACTTTTACCAGAACAAACTGTATATAACCTCCATCCTTGCTGTCCTTCCTTATGTATTTCCATCCCTTGTATGGCCTCTTAACAGCTTCAGAAAGTCCTTGAACGTGCCTTTCAGTCTATTCCAAATCCTCTTAGTGTTGTCTTGTCGTCCAGTGTCTTGCTTAAATCCCTTTCCTTCCCTCCTCATGTCCTCTTAACACACCCACGATCCTTCTCAGTCCTTCCTCGTGTCCTCAAAGTGCCCCTTGTCACCTTAATCCTCCCTGGACCCCCGCTACTCCCCCTTAGGTATGCCCCCTTCCTTTCATCTCTAGGGTCGCAGGGTCATAAGATCTCTCCTTCGGGTCACGTGCAAGTAAACCCGAAGTGAGAAAACGTGTTGCGTCTTGAAGGTTGTTGCAAGACTCTCGTTTCTCTCTTGCAATGAGCGCGTGTTGTTCCGTTTTTGTTTCCTTGGGCAAGACTTTGGTTTCGTCATAGAGAAATTTACGTGTTTCTTTTCACCCGAAGTTATTAATATTTGATAGTTTAATTAAGAGTGTTTAGTAGCGTTGGAGATTCAAATTATAGAGTTCAGTTCCTTGCCTCGTTATTACCGCTACCACAATCACCACCATTACTTCCATCTCACGCCATCATCACCATAATATCACCACTACTAACACACTCTTCTACCACCACATAACACACTCACTCACTCCTAGAACCTCCACAATCCAACACAGTTCCCCGTTTTCTTTCCACTACCCAAGCCGTGCGAGGGGATCCGAACGCTGCTTAGCATTAAACTACTTCCCGCCAAAATCTTCGCCGCCATTACATGCAGATGCTCGGGGAGTATCGACGAGAGAATCAAGCGTCATTAGGAGGATCAGGTCATGTGGGATAAGGAATGCGATACCCTTTAACCTTCTTGAAACCTGAGATCACGACACATCCTCCTCCTCCTCCTCTTCTTCCTCCTCCTCCTCCTCCTCCTCCGTGTATGTTTCGTGCTGTTTATATTGTTTATATTAGAGGTTAAGGAGGTGACGATGGATGCATGTGATTGGTTGGAGAGAGAGAGAGAGAGAGAGAGAGAGAGAGAGAGAGAGAGAGAGAGAGAGAGAGAGAGAGAGAGAGAGAGAGAGAGAGAGAGAGAGAGAGAGAGAGAGAGAGAGATAAAAATAATAATAAAAAGTTTTAATTAATAGCGGGTCGGAGTGAGGTCTGAGCGGTAATAGACGACCTGATACTCCTACTCTGCGTGATGTGAATCCGTGCTGAGCTGCTTCGAGGCTTCGGTTCACTGCCTCGAAACACCGCATATGAACCCGAACCTTACCTGGTGTGAGCTGCTTCGCGACTCAACACGAACCACCGATTTGAAGCAATAGATTAGAGCGATTAGGATTGGAAAGTGTGCATTTATGTGATCAATTTTATCTTTTATCAATTTATTATTTTTTTTGTATGATAGATAGAAAAAAAAAAAGTTTAATTGAAAAAGTAAATTGAAATGACTAGCTCTTGAATGTTTAAAGTTTTTTTCTTTTTTTTTATTCTCTCTCTCTCTCTCTCTCTCTCTCTCTCTCTCTCTCTCTCTCTCTCTCTCTCTCTCTCTCTCTCTCTCTCTCTCTCTCTCTCTCTCTCTACCCCCTTTCCCCACGACTTACACTCCCCTTCCTCCACTCCTCCTCCCCTCTTCCCTTCCTCCACTCCTCCTCCCCTCTTCCCTTCCCCTATTCCCCTCCCCTCTTCCCCCCCCCTCCTTTCCCCTCCTCTCCCCTCCTAACACAGGGAGCTCCTCAATCACTCAACGGAGAAATAAAACAGGATTTGATATTTATCTGAAATAACCTGATGAGAAAGATTATTTTGCAAGATAAGACCTGGTGAAGGGGAGAAGAAGAAGGAGGAGGAGGAGGAGGAGGAGGAGGAGGAGAAGGAAGAGGAGGAGGAGGTGATGGAGGGATGGAGGCGTGCTGAGTAGGGCGGATTTGATAATTACTTCACCATGACGCAGCTACACCACCACCACCACCACCACCACCACCACCACCACCACCACCACCACCACCACCATCACCACCACCACCACCACCACTACCACCACCATTGTCATCATCATCATCATCATTATCATCATCATCACCACCAGCATCGCTACCACTATGAAAACTACTACTACTACTACTACAGCCATGTATACTACTATTCCTACACACACACACACACACACACACACACACACACACACACACACACACACACACACACACACACACACACACGGGGCGAATCAACATTACCTCCATAACACACTATAATTCGACACACTCCTCCTCCTCCTCCTCCTCCTCCTCCTCCTCCTCCTCCTCCTCCTCCTTCTCCTCAGGGCACCGGCACACTCAATCCTGTGATGATAGACGAGGCAGCTCACTACTTGCAATATTTCCTGGTTATGATTCCCCTCGTTGCTGCTGCCATAATCATCCAGGTCAAAGGTCAGACGCGACAACCACCTTCACCACCACCACCACCACCACCACCACCACCACCACCACCACCATCCAGTCTTCCCTTGTGCCTCTTCGTTGCCTCCGTCTAGCCTCAAGAAGCTGCGTACGGACTTAAACCATCTCATTTTCTTTTGGTGGTGGGAATGTTATATTTAGGAGCGTCACCTTTGTATTACCGTTGTCATTTTCATCATCATCATCATCATCATCATTGTTGTTCTTGTCGTCATTATCACCATCACCAGCAGCATCAGTACCGTTATCTCTATCACCATCATTATCAACCAACAACTTCTACTACCACCACCACCACCACCTTCCCTCCACACTCATCACTTTGTTCCCTCTCTCCCTCTCCTCGCCCCTGCACTCCCCCCTCCTATAGGCCCTCACGTCGCCACGGTCATCGCCTCACAAAACCTTCCTGAAGAGCATCGCCTCCCAATTTGCCACAGGGATTTCACGGCTGCTGCGGGAACTGTTCGCGGGCGTGAGGGGACTTGAGAGAGATTTTGAGGCTTGTGTGGAAACCTATTTTGCTTGACAATGGGCGTATTTGTTTACTCACGCCCTTGTAATCAGCGGTGGTCGTGTCGCCTTTGAAAGTGGCGTTTTGTTTTGGGTAAAAATAATAAGGTCACTTTGCGATCTCGTTAAAAATTTCGTATAGAGAAGAGGAGGAAGAGGAAGAGGAAGAGGAAGAGGAAGAGGAGGAGGCTGAGGATATGTAGCATCAAGGAATGGTTGTATGGAGAGGAACATTCATGGGCGGAGGTGCGGGTTAGTGTTGTGATGGTCTGTGGGGCAGGGGGCAAGGTGGTCACGCTGGAGGACTGAAAGCACCCCCGTCGACGTAGCTTTATACCTTGATAATTTACCGCCTTCAGGTACATTAGGGAACTACACGCTCGTTTCGGCCGACCACCGCTCCTCCTCGCCGCCGGCCAGTTCCCAGGACGAGGGGACGTTTTTGAGGCGGCCGCAAAAGGAGCAGAACGACCACGGGGTGTCCGGTGTCTTCTTTAATAATAATTGTCCACGATAACACTGAACGAATAAGCTGGTTGGCGAGAGTCCGAAGCCACGGTGTGTCGCCCCCCCGCGGGTCCCTGCAGCCAACAACAGCGAGGGACCCTGCCCCTGTGGTACGCCGGTAGCCTAATTCGATTTACCCAAGTTGCTGACTCAGGAATCCATAATTAAGCGACGGGCAAAAATTCGATATCAAATTATGTGAGGTGAATTTGTGATGGCGGGACAAAGGGAGAGTCATGACGGGCGGCCGAGGGTGTGAAAGCCTCGTGAGCGACTCGTTGCGCGGGTAACGATTTAATAATGATGAGGCGAGTTCCTTCACTCCCTCCACCTGCCAGGCCGGCTCGGAGGCTCTCAGGGGGGAGGGGAGAAGGAAAAATGTATTATGGTCTAGCTAAGCGCCATGTCCGCCTCCTGTAGTGGACAAGGGGAGGACATGCACCTTAGCTAGTCAGTGCAAAGCTCTTTCATTGGTGTGTACGTACTGGAATGACTGACTGCCTGGCTCCTTGCAGCTTGGGAGGCACGGCCGTATTGTGTGTGCGTGTGCGTGCGTGTGTGTGTGTGAAAGTTAGTAGTCTTGCTGTCCTCATTCCTGTGAACTTGCCGATAAGCGGGAAGACAGGTAGGAGGGAGGCAATAAGAGTCAGCTGCATACCTTCCCGCTCATCTCATCCTCCACCACCACCACCACCACCACCACCACCACCACCACCACCACCACCACCACCACCACCACCGATGATGATGGTGGTGGTGGTAGTGGTAACTGTTAGCACTAATAAGGTTATAAAACTGTCTAAAATCACATTTGCTCATAAATAGGGGAAACAGAAGTGAGAGAGAGAGAGAGAGAGAGAGAGAGAGAGAGAGAGAGAGAGAGAGAGAGAGAGAGAGAGAGAGAGAGAGAGAGAGAGAGAGAGAGAGAGAGAGCGTTACTAATGTGAGTAATAATACCTTGTTACGCTAATGAGCAGCCGTGTGGGGGTACGCGCGGTAGAAAAGCAACCATTACGGGGCGTTGGATGCGGCGAGGAAGGGAAGAGCAGCAGCTTTGTGCTTGTATTGGTGTTGAGGGTCTTTGTTTTGTCCTGACCCTTGTCCACCCGGGCGAGCTGTGCGTCAGGTGAACAGATGGGAAGGGAAGGAGGTGAGCAGAGTACCTGGAAGTGTTGGAGGAGGTGATGGATCTCGTATGTGTTATATTTTACCTTAATGTTCTGTGTGAAGAGTAGTTATTAAGTCCAAATGGTCACGTGATGCTCGTAACGCCTCGTCCTGTTGATGCCCTGGAGGTGTGAGCAGCGAGGCTCCTTCCTTCCTTCCCTTGGCTGTAAATCTCGTGTTTACATTACGGTTTTAATAAGAGTCATTCTGGTCCGCCCCTTCTGAAGCTGCAACGACCCTGCTGCCGCCGGGCCGCGAGGGGCGTCCATCACGCTGAAGGGAGGCGCCGCGCCGAACCTCCACCTGTTATTAAGGAAATTACTCTCCAGGATCCGTCCGACGCTCAGAGATCATTCCAATTATTTCCCGGCGGATTAATGCGCGGCGCAGATGAGCGGGCAGCGTGCGGGTGTGCGCCGGTGTGTTGGGTTGTTCCGCCGCCATCACGGACGACCAAGTTATGTACAAATAAAAGACCGTAACTGGATATGCAAATGCCAAAACAAATAGGAGGCGGTGTAGGAGCGGCGAATAGAACAATGGCAGCCTCGGTCTAATTGCAGGGTGGCGAGAGGTATTAATAATATTTATGTGTGCGGCGCCGACTTTACGAGCGTCGCCATTGGTGGGTTGGCCCTCAGCCCGGCGCGGCCTGGCCTGCTCCCCTCCCCAAGACTAACATGACTAACGTGGACAAGTGCTCTCTCCGCCAAGCTTCCTGTCAGCTTTCCGGTGGTGCCCTTCCCGTCTTCCTCCCCCTTTGCAGGGCACCGCTGCTGCCTCCTGGAATGGCTAGGCTGAGGCCAGCGTGCCCTCGTGGCCTTGTGCCTCACTCAGGGAAGGACAGGTAGAGGCAGGTAGGCATGGCGGAGCTGCCTCATGTTTACAGTTTTCTTTTTACTTACAAAGACGCAGATGAATGACTATTTAATTTACAGAAAAGTTCATCATAAGATACAAGTGAAGATACAAGTTACATGAATCAATTTATTTATGGAAATAAGTTGTCCTTACGGTAGACAACTTGATTGTCCATTCCTGAAGGAGGTAACGTTGCAGGATGAAACACAATATACACACATCAACATTCACTGACGGAGGTGAATTAGACTGGATCTGATTGGGGAATAACTGGCATGTAATTATGTGAACAATTTCGCTTCGTACGTGACAAAAAATAACACTTAACACGTAGTTACCGAGTGTGAGTTTGGGATGTGTCGTGGGGCGGCGGTGTGTGCTGGACTGTGTTGTGGTTTCATTAAGTCAGACAAGATCAAGGCTCATCGCGGTGTTCAAACTTTTCCTTCCGTAATATCAACATCACCTGAGTAAGGATCAAGGAGTCTCAAGAACAAAACTGTCATCTAATTTCACGGAACAGTCCACCTCCTGATCCCTGTTCCTGCCGCCCGTCGCTTCCCCGGACACGTGATCAACAACTCGTCAGACTAGAGACGTTTACTGACAATAAATACAAATATGTACAGTTGGCTTCATACCCCACGTAACTTCCTGTACCTGTGAGTCTATTACCTTGGCTATGACCCCGTGGCAGCCTAATGTAAGCCTCTCGTCCGGCGGGAAGGCCTCGTTCTTAGCGTGGTCGTCCTGGCGTCCATCACATAAATACTGCAAATAAGTTCTTTCACTATCCCGCCTCCACCTATAATCACTATAACCTTTACCAAGTACTGCACATCCATCCTTACCCTTGTGGAGGATAGCGACGTTACACACATGAAACCTGCGTATTCGACTTTGATGGTAAAAAAAGAATAAATGCTTTTTTGTTGAATTTGTGGTTTTATCCAATAGATTCTAGTCATTTATTGCACATAAGGCATTATTTTTTACGTATAATACTTAGTCACGTGGATCAAACAGCGAGGTTATTGCAGTTCTGTACTCGTTGCTGTGTTCAGGACCATCATCACATTCTTAGGTTAGGTTAGGTTAGGTTAGGTTGTTTTATAGTGCCGCAAGTTCAGTAACCTTATGTAAGTTCAGTGACTCCATTCCTTATAGTCTGGTGCTGCTCCTCCGTGCTGGCGGTGACCCCGTGACGCTGTGGGGGGTAGGGGGGGTGGGGAGAGAGAGAGAGAGAGAGAGAGAGAGAGAGAGAGAGAGAGAGAGAGAGAGAGAGAGAGAGAGAGAGAGAGAAAAAAAAAACTGTATTCCCTCCTTTTTTCTCAGTTTTGACTTTACGATCGTGTTTATAGTCGTTTTAGGAATACGAGTTGGGTCAGACTGCAGGATTAGGATGTAAATTAAACCTTTGCAATCATATATATGTTGGTGTGCAGACAGCGAGGTCACGCGAGGCTATACTGTGAGTGAGTGACCTCTGCCCTTGCCCTGAAGACGGAAGAGAGGGCAGGTCACACACACACACACACACACACACACACACACACACACACACACACACACACACACACACACACACACACACACACAGAGCCCACGCCTTGTTCTCCCGCCTCGCCGATCACCCTCAGAGCTTCCTTCCCGCCCTCAACACGCCAATAAGCTACTTTTCTGATGCTAAATTCGCCTAATTGCATGTTTCCTGCAGCGAAGTGGTGTGGTGCGTGATGGTGTGACAAGCGGCTCAGGAGGAGAGAGCCTTGTGGGGGTTGTGAGGGAGGCTGTATAAAGGAACATCTCTCTAAGTTGTGATTGTTGTGTATTGTGTATTGTGTATTGTGTATTGTTCTCTCTCTGTTGGTTTATGTGTGTTTTGTTATTATTGTTGTTATTTTTATTGTTGTTATTATTATTACTGTTATTGTTATTTTATTTTTTCACTTTTTCTATATTGTGAATTGGATTGATTTGTAGTTATTTTTTTTACCCTCTACCTGTTATTTTTCTTTCTTCTGTAGCTTATGTATCTACTTGTTCTGTTTTAGATTTTAACTATTTCTTTTTTCCAATCTTTTCAATCATAATTTTCCTGTGATGTTTATGTGTTTTTTTTTAAGTTACTCTATGATTTGTTTGTGTTGATTGTGTTCCTCGTCTCATACATTTTCCCCCAAATTACTATTATTTATCTTGTAACAATTCTTTTCATATATTTTTTGTTGCCTATTCACAATCCGTTTTTATTCACCGTCGTAAGTAGGAGTAAGTCATCAGCTTAAGTTCAAAAAGGTCAAGTTTCCTTTCCTCAACAACTTAAATGAAGTGATCATCGCATCTTCCTGCTTCCTTGCTTTCTTCGCGTCTCATACATAAAATAAACATTACAGTAATGGATAAAGATGTATATATTTGACGGATGAGACAGAGACGAATGAACCGAGTGATTGGTAAACAGCACTAAGCTTCCGCCTTCTCCCCCATCCCCACCACACCACCTTATCCTCCTCCTTTTACTCCCCTTGCGGTACACCACACAACACTAATCTTGAGGTTGATTAAAGATCGATGCAGACTTAGTGCCACAACATCTCCAGACCAATAAGTGAAGACGCGCCATAATACTGACACGCTTCAGAACGCCGCTGCTTCTCCCTCAGGCGGACACAGCGGTGATGCTTCATTATAGACAGAGGTAGACAGATGGACGGATGGACGGATGGACAGACTGTCATCAATGCGGACTGGTAGACAAATTGTGACAGACATAAAAGGTAGTGATACATGACCAATGAGACTGACAGACAAAGATAAACAGCTGTGCAAGGAAAGAGACAGGCAGACAGAAAGACAGATGTACGGGAGGGTGAGTAGACAGATAGACAGACAGACAGACAAACATAGACACAAACATATACATTCACACATACATCTCCCATCCACACAACCACTAAGGTACCCAACAGACACACATATACAAACACCCACACACACACACACACACAGCCATGTACAGTACTTTATATTTAATTCGTGGACTGAACATCTGTGGCTTAGTGACGCAGGTGTGAGATGGGAAACCTGTTTGCCTCACACGTGTTGGTGGCAGAGTGTTGCATTCTGACTCCCATACAAACCTTTCCACCTGATAAATGGCTATATAAATGGCCTTAGTATTGGTCATTAAACGAGAGCTTATAGAAGGTACTGCCCGTTACACCTTTTCATTTTATAGATTATAGGTAATAGTGATTTGTGGTGGCTTTAGGGTGCACTGAAAATGTCATTACTAACCATATGTTTTGATTTTTTGGGGGTGAAATGTGTGTGTGTGTGTGTGTGTGTGTGTGTGTGTGTGTGTGTGTGTGTGTGTGTGTGTGTGTGTGTGTGTGTGTGTGTTTAATTATACTGTTTTTGTAAGTGGTTTCATGCATGGGATTTTTTGTGTGTGCCTAAAAATGTTAAGTGTTAAGTGATATGTGTGTTTTTGTTTTAATTGGTTTATTTAACATGTGGTATTTTGTTGTAATTTTTATTTATTATATTTTTTTTTCATTAATTATTATTATTATTATTTTTTTTACGCATATGCAAAATAAGTAGAACACACGCACACACTTTATTTATTTATTTATTTATATTCTCTCTCTCTCTCTCTCTCTCTCTCTCTCTCTCTCTCTCTCTCTCTCTCTCTCTCTCTCTCTCTCTCTCTCTCTCTCTCTCTCTCTCTCTCTCTCTCTCTCAATCCTTTATATAGTCTTTTAATTAACTTTCCATCATCATCTCCAGTTTTTTTTTAATTTTTACTCCCCTTATACTACTCCCTTCACCCCTCCCTTCTGCCCCCTCACCCCTTCGTCCCCTCACCTCTTGTCCCCTCACCCCTTCTCCCCTCATCCCGTCGTACCCTCACACCTCACTTATTCAGCACGTGAGCGATAATTTCAATAATTTGTGTAATAAAAATGTTAATGCCTTGAATCTGTTGGTTGATGCGAAATATTTCATGATATCAGATTTATATTGGATGTTTACTTAGGCGGCTCAGTGATTAGGGATGTTTGCTTGTTTGTTTGTGTGTGTTTATTTCGATTTTTTATGTATTTTATATATATTTTTTTTGTGTATGTGTTTGTTTGTGTGTGTAGCCAACCAACCTTGTGTGTGTGTGTTTTATTTTATATTTCCAGTCAGTTTTGTAAGTAAAGGTATTGTAAGTATGTAAGTTTTAAGTTTCATGTGGGTTGGTTACTTGTAAAGCTTAATTAAGTTCCGTTCAAGATATAAATTAATTACAAACTTAACTTCTTTTTTATTTATATGTTAGTAAAATTTCCTCTCAATATTACTTTAACCAAACACTTTACCTTCACAGAAACATGAAGTCCTTGAATATCTAATAAAAAAAACTACATTAAGTCAAGTCACACAACAGTTAACAAACACCTAACTTACCTTGGCGTCACCAGGTAAAGCAGGCAGGTTAATGAAGGGTAATAAAAACATTGAATTTCTTCGCAAACTGTATTGCAACAACATTTCAAGGAACATGGCAATAGAGGGATGCAAGGTTCTGAGGGTTGGGAGTGGGGTGGGGTGAAGGGGAGAGGAGGGTGTTAGGGGGGGGGGGCATGCGGTTGGGGAGACTGTTAGAGGGATGCTGGATGGAGGAGAGGGAGTCGGGATGCTGCCGAAGAACTATTAATTGTACGAATAATGTCATGTGTTCACTGTCACCATTGTTTTTTATTGCTTCGTCTCGCTGTTCATCTTTTCATTTCACTCAAGTATTGTTTCAAAGTCCTCTGTTCATCCTTCCATCTTTGCCTTTATCTCTTTTACATGTATTCTTCATCTTCACCTTCTCAGCTTTACTCCAGTGTAACTTATCTCTTTGTAAGGTCACTGTGGTCGTGTATTATCTTCCTTAATGTGTAATTTTTTTTTTTAGAGCTGCAGGGATTTTTTACAGTGTGAACGTGGTTTTATTAGTGCATCTGTACGTACATGTTCGTGTCATCCTTGCTGAGTCTCCCTAAATCTGATTTCCGTGTTTTTTCTTTCCTGCCAATATACTTTTTTGGGATCAATCAATAAGGAAGATACACAGCATGATGGGCAGTGTTGTGGCAGGCGTGACCCTCTCCCTCCCTGGCTGGACGGTGTTCCTTATTACGTATATGACAACAGACTTAGGCTAGGTCTGAGGTACTTAAAATGAACTTACGTTAAGTTAGTAATGTTAGCAACAGCTGACGGACGGAACCAGTTACAACGAGTATCTAGAAAAAACAGGATAAAGTAATCGAAGGCCAAAGGTTCACAAGAAGCACCTTAAGTAACAAGTGACTGCAAGAACGTTTAACAAGGAAAACATGTGAGGTTCACCGAGATCAAGATAACAGATGTTCTCTTGATCTTTGAGGTGGACGAAGACGTCTTGGACTCCGCCATTCACGCCGCCAATAGCGGCGCCACCCACACCTCTCCCGCCCCTTCCCGCCCTCCGTCACCTCATCGTATGTTTCATTCCTTCCTGCTCGGAGCCAGAGTCAAGGGCGTGGTTGAGGTCAGGTCAGGGAAGAGAGACTCAGGTCACGACGTCGCCGTGTTTCCGTTGCATCTCGAGGCGCAGCTCGTACTCTCTGGCCCGCAGCCGCAGCTCCGCGATGGACGATGCACGACGTTCCTGGTCGACGCCGCCTACAGCTCCCACGGGGAGACGAGGAGCGTCCTCTCGTGGAGCTGCTGCTCGTACGCGGCGGATCTGGGGATGTTACAGGAGGTGGCGGGGCCACCAGTTGTGGCTGTAGGCCCTGGCACGGAAGCCAGCAGGGCGGCATAATCAGATTCCGGAAGTTTGGGTCTGGAGGAGAGGCCGGCCAGGAGGTGGGTGAAGGAGGGCGGGTAGTGGGGCGGGTGCAGGAGGCCGGCGCGGTATTGATGCAAGTCCCGCAGTCCTGACACGCCTGCCAGGTACCCAGCCCCGGGCAGCAGCTGGGCTGTCGTCGCCTGCAGATAGGAAGCCGGCAGCCGAGACGCCGATGGAGGCAGTAGTGGTGAGTCGAAGGATGGAGGCTTCCTCATGTAACCGAGGCTGGCGGCGAAAGGGACTGGAGATGGTGGGCGGTAGGGCCGGATTCTGAAGGGGCAGCGGCGACGATACAGGGAAACCGCCGTAAGGGTGCGTCGAGGGCCCCACCTTCTCCTGCTTCCTCCACTTGGCGCGCCGGTTCTGGAACCACACCTGGAGGGATAGAAGAAGAGAACCAGTCAAGAACAGTACCAGCAGCATCGGGTAACGTCACTCTGCAGGCAGCCACGAGACCTCTGCCTGGCGGCCCGCCGCGCCCCTCTGCGCCTCACTGGCTCAGCGGCACCGCCGACACGCACTTAATCGTTCATACGTGATCACCGAAATTATATACTTGACTGTAATTTTCTGATATTAACAGACATTACAAAGATTGCGTTTTGTGTGGTACAGTGTCTTGAAATTAATTAAGTTGGGAACGTTTTATAGCTCACGAAACACTTACGCTGCGCCTCCACCCCGCTGAGCTGCCCGCCGCCCTGGGAAGACTCGCCCGCCGACAGATGGGCCAACATTGCAAATATTAATCACGAGCTTCACTGCGGAAACCACACACCAGGCGGCGGAGGACGGCCAGAAGTGGGGGTCGAGGAGTGGAAAGCTGGCGGGGCGAAGGGAGGGATGGGAGGAGAAGGGAGAGAGAAGCACGACTCCTGGACGTGAGCGACGCTGCTTCACAGCCAGCAGACTGAAGCTCCGGAGCGGCGAGTCGTTGAGGCAGTAATAAAGCCCCGCGCGACGCTCTCCATGATGGCGTAATGGGTCGGGGAAGCTTGTAAAAATGGCTCCCCTCTATCACCGGGACGTGCCTTGCCTCGTGGATATAATTATGAATGGCGGGGCTGCGAGGCGGTGATCCCGGAGCTCCATAATAAAGCTTAATGGCACAGCGAGTGATGTGATGGAGCGTCTCAGGAGCTGGCGTCATCAGGCTTTTATGGATGCGGCGTACAGAACTTTTTTAAACGATGATCCAAATGAGATAATGACATAAATAACGCGAGTAATTGGCCCACAGAAACAGCTGCCTGCGGTAATCAGCTGATATTACGCCAAATGACAACAGTAATGATACGGGGTGGGGGAGGGGAAGCCAGGGGTCACGGAGGCTAGGGAGGGGCCGGGGGGAGGAGTGAAGGAGGGGAATAAGGGTGACAGGGAGGGAAGAGAGGTGCAAGGGAAGGGAGGAGGGGGATGAGGGGCGGTCAGAGGGCTGTTTACAGGGTCAAATTGATGCTTTTTACTTGAGGTGTTTCAGACCCAAATGATTCTGTCCAGGATATCATTCATCATGACTGCGCCAGCCACACGATCTGCCTTGCTCTCCTTCCTTCCTTCATTCCTTCCTTCCTTCCTTCCTTCCTTCCTTCATCATGACTGCGCCAGCCACACGATCTGCCTTGCTCTCCTTCCTTCCTTCATTCCTTCCTTCCTTCCTTCACTCCTTCCTTCATTCCTTCCTTCCTTCCTTCCTTCCTTCCTTCTTTCTTTCCTTCCCTCTCCTCTTTCTTTACTATCTCCCACTCTCCTTCCCTTCTCTGCTCACTCCATCCCTACCATTCATTCCACTCATTGTTTTCTCTCTCCTTCGCTCCTCCTCCCACCACCACCACCACCACCACCACCACCAGTACCACCACCACCACCACCACCGCAATGCCAAACGTGCGAGAGACACTAAGTAGCCGATCAGTCACTAGGATTTATGCAGGAGAAAATTGCAGTGGTCATTACAAGCCGGGAAGGAGAAGCCGTACGAGGAGGAGGAGGAGGAGGAAGAGGAGGAGGAGAAGGAAGAGGAGGAGGAGGAGGAGGAGGAGGAGGAGAAGGAGAAGGAGGAGGAGGAGGAGGAGAAGAAGAAGAAGGAGAAGAAGAAGAAGAAGAAGAAGAAGAAGAAGAAGAAGAAGAAGAAGAAGAAACAGGAAAGTGGAAGAGGAAACGAATAGAGGAGGGTGAAGGAAAGTAAGAAAGATAGGGAGATTAGGAAAGGGAAGATTGGGAGATAAGGAAATAAAAGGAAGAGGAAGAGAGGAAAAAGAGGCAAGTGGAAGAGAAAAGCGATGGAATAATAAAGGAAGAAGGTAAGGAAAAAATTAAATTGAGAAATAGAGAAACGGGGAAGGGAAGAAATAATGGGAGGAAGGGAAGGAAGATAAGAAGGTATAAGTAAGGAAAACAGGAGAGAGAGAGAGAGAGAGAGAGAGAGAGAGAGAGAGAGAGAGAGATTACCCTATCATTATATCTTTATACTAGATAAAAATAATACATTTATTGAGACTAAGAACAGACATATTCCCTCATTAACTGGTGAAAAGTGACTGAAAATATGGGAACGCCCGATAAAATAGACAGACAGACAGGTAGATATAGATAGATAGATAAACACTTATACATACATACATAGCTAAACAGGTAACAGAAAGGTTGATAGATAATGAAGATAATTGAGGGAGAGAGTAATGGATGCATGGACGGTAAGAATGAATAATTGAAAGAGAAAAGGAAGAATGAATTGATGTTTCCCAGTGTAACTTAACAGACTTTCAACACACTCAAAGTATATCATGTCTTTATCACCTTCACGACTTTCTCAAATACATCAAATAATAACTTAGTCGGTGAAATAGTATGCAGAGATCACAAGCCATGAAAGACCGACAGGAAAGTTGTCTTCTAAAATCAACTCCAGGATTATTTTCACTATTTTTTCGAGTGTAAGGAAGAAGCCGTTTGTATGATTAAAGTTTGACGAAGGAAAACGCCTGAGGGTTCGCCATGTGGGGTGCTGGGGGGGCGGGGGTGAAGGGGACGCGAGATAGTGGCTACTTAGACATATAAAGGAAATATTAAATTGATTTAAATGAGACAGAATGAATAGAAATTTTAGAATATAAGGTAAGATGGATGAGAGGAAATGTGAAAATTTGCACTGGGAGGACTAAATCATGAACATGTTGATGGTTTGAGTCAGGAAGTGTAGCGGGGAGGAGAGTGCTTTAGAGGGCAGCGAGGGGCGCGTCCATGGCTTCTCACCACCCCGACCAGACCACCGCCAAGCTGCTCCTCTCTGCTATCCGATAATGAAGGAGAATAAGCGGAGATACCACACTTACTCTGCGTACAAATTCTCCCAAATTATAGGTGTGGCAGAAGGAGATGGTCATTATTGTTTAAAGAATACAAATTTGCAGTGGCGTTCCTGCCTTGTTTTATTTTGCCGGTGATGAGCGCGGTAGACATGAGCCGCCGAAGGGTTATGACAGATAATCATATGTCGCGATCGTTTTGCTCTCCTAAATATTTAATAAAAAGCCCTTGACAAGTGCTCTTTTTTACGCTTGCCTTCAAATTTTCACTTTATCTCAACCAACACGATACTATATTTTTTATCAGTTGTATTATTATATTCTTTTTATTAGTGTTGTGTAAGACTCGGGAAGTGGGTGATGAGTTGGCTAAGGCAACATTACATAACAATTTCAGGCTTTTATCATGAATCTTTCTCCGGTAGTGTGATATATGCTACTTACCAGGCTGTTTTTTTTACACCAAGCTTATATTTTATCCACTTCATCCACCAGCATACAAATGGATCTGTTTAGTGAGCATTAATTTCATGCCTCAAGGCCAAGTGGCGTGTTCAGGATACACACGCGGGGTTTTTCTGGCTTTTTTTTCATAGAGTTTTCAAAGGAATAACTATAAGTTTGAATGGACCAATTGGGACCATAGGAAGGGTTATCTGAAGGGATGAAAGAGAGGAAGGTACCGCAAAGTGAGTGAGTGAGTGAGGGAATGAGTAAGTGAGTGAGTGAATGAGGTGTTATAGTAGTAGTAGTAGAATGTATGAATAATATTTTGGTAGTAAAATAATAGAAAAAACTGTTCGATCTCAATCATGTATATTTTCCACAAAGTTGAAAATTCATTTCCGTCCATGATACGTAAAATATGACTAGAATATAATTCTTAAATTTTTCAATTTCCAATACCATTTTTAAAGCAGGTTTTTTTTTGTATGACTAACGGTTTCGGAAGCACTGACAAAAAACCGGCCCCACATATATTAAATCGAAACTTGCAATTCGGTAGCAGTTATAGATAGACAAACTAAATTACTATTCATTTATATTGTGTGGATCTAGTTTTTTATATCTTTTATAGGAGACCAGTATCTTTCAGTAAAGTTGAATAATGGTTATTTCATAATTTTTATTAGGCGAGTGAGGGTGAGATTGTGCTGAATATTACTGTAATCAGAAAACTGAGTCCACATTCCTGATCAACATTCCCAAAACTCATATTTTCATAAGATTCGTCGAAACTTTCACTAGCTTTATCTAACCTAACGTTTCCCTTTGATATATTTCTTACTGATATCATGTTTTTTTTTAGTAATTCGTAAAATATGATGTTTACGTGAATAAAAGTATATGATAATAAAGAAAGAGCAGGAGATGCTTTTTCTTCTTTTTATCTACACTATAGTTAAATGGAATTGGAAGATTAGTATAGATGAAGAAGATGACATTTGCTTTTCACAAAACTTAAATATTCTCCGAAAGTGTGGATGTTATTGGAAAGATTTCAACATCAGATAAACGTTATGCAGGTGGTGGTGGCGGCGGCGGCGGCGGTAGTAGAGGTAGCAGTGATAGTGGTAGCATGAACAGTAGTGGTAGTAGTAGTAGCAGTAGTAGTAGTAGTAGTAGTAGTAATAGTAGTAGTAGTAGTAGTAGTAGTAGTAGTAGTAGTAGTAGTAGTAGTAGTAGTAGTAGTAGTAGTAGTAGTCCTCACCTGTATGCGAGCTTCCGTCAGTCCAATCTTCATGGCCAGCTCCTCTCTGGAACAAACACAAAATGATTTATAGCAAAGAATATTAAGGATTAAACACTCACACACCCACTTAAGAGGCTATTACGGCTTCCTTCCTGTAGTTGAGAGATAATCTTGTGGCAGACTCATAGCATTTACTCATCTATTTAGTTGTATAATGGCGCCGCTGATGCTAGAGTGGAGGGAACCCCGCCCCCCACCCCCCGCCCCCCCGCCCCCCCTTCCCCGCCCATCCTCCCCACGGACCCTGCCAACCACCACCTGTTTTCTTTTTTCAACGTTATGATTCCCATCTCGTGACGCAACTCGTAAAAAATAATGTTACTGTTAATATATTTATTTAACGGCCTTTACCGACAAGGGTTATTTAACTATACGATCTGTTTTTCTCCTCCACTCGACGGTAATAACAAATCATTGCAAAATTAATGATACAGGTTAAAAGATGAACGATAAAAGTAACAAATTATTATCATTTTTTTAAGTTACAACAAAACGGAAAAAATGTAAATCAGGAGAGTACAACCAATAATAATGCATCGTTCAAACATAATTCGTGAATGTGGCGGCTCACACACACACACACACACACCACACACACACACACACACACACACACACACACACACACACACACACACACACACACACACACACATTGGACAAGAGAGTGACGGTACAGCTTAGAACACAGGAACTAATTCGCTACACCTGCTGGTTTTGTGCTCGCTCTGTCGCTCTTCCCGCTAACAACTTCCTACACTGCCAGCCTAGCCTCCCGCCGTCCATCTTACAGACAACCAGGCGGCGGAGGACACTCAGCGCCGCGCCAGCTCCCGGAGAAGGTGTTGCAGGAGTCTTCACGTGACCCCGCCGCTGCTCCCTCCGTCGTAGCCTCAATGTTACTGTCACTTCTGTTATTTGAGTTTCATTTTTCAAGTCACAAAATTGATACTTTAGTTAATTATTGTATGTTTTTGTTTTTTTATTTATATTTGTTTTGTAGTCTTCGGTCAGTTATCATGTTTTGTATTGTAAAAAATGATTGGCTTATTTTATTGATATCATGATTTATTTTTTGTCTCTTAAGTTACATCTATGGCTTGTTAAAATCTTGAAGTATAAAATAGTTTTCTTAAGTGTAACTCGTTTGTGTTAAAAATTCAACTTATACTTATCTTAATCTTCTTCATTGAACTCATATTTGTTAAACTCACACAACTCATACTTTTCTTAATAATCTTTTCAGCTCAATTCGTCTTTGTTAAACTCACAACTTCTATTTTTCTTAGTGGTGCTCAAACCTTAATTCAAACCATAACGTTACATTATTCTCAGTTATGCTTAAAGTCTCCTCACAAAAGCCGCCGAGTTCCAGGGACGTGAAGGCAGCGCACGGCATCACTTTCTGGCGTCAGTATAAATTGCTCTCAAATTGTGAGTGAAAAGAAAATTGTAGTTTATAATTCTTGTGTTCAGCGTCGGTTCGGTGCGCTGTTAAATGACTGACTTGGAGGTTGACGAGTCACCTCCTCCTCCTTCTTCTTCTTCTCCTCCTTCTTCTTCTCCTCCTCCTCGTCCTCCTTATCCTCCTCCATCGTTTACTTTTTTCGTAATGGAGACATAACGCAAATACAGTAAAGACGGAAACGAACTGCAAGAGAGAGAGAGAGAGAGAGAGAGAGAGAGAGAGAGAGAGAGAGAGAGAGAGAGAGAGAGAGAGAGAGAGAGAGAGAGAGAGAGAGAGATAGTGAGAAAAAAATAGTAATTCTATTCAGTTCAAACAAAGGCTGCACATTCTTATTCCCAACAAGTTGTCTGAAGCAAGACTGAAAGGCAGGAGTAAAACACAACAGCAGGAGCAGGAGCAGAAGGAGGAGGAGCAGGGGGAGCAGGAGATGGTTGGGTGGTAGCGTTCCCATAGCCGTGGGGGAGGGGGAAGGAGGGAGGCCGCCATTACCACCTGGAGGAGGAGGAGGAGGAGGAGGAGGAGGAGGAGGAGGAGGGTCCGGCGGTCACTTAAACCAACGCAATAATGAAGAACTTAGGACTTAATTACTGTTTTTCTCCACTTGTGTTGGGACGACTGCTACTGGAGGTCTCATTACCTGGCTGGCGGAGGGAGGCAGGGGGGGCAGGGAGGCAGGGAGGGAGGGGAGGCAGGGGAGAGGCAGGGGGAGGCAGGGAGGGAAGGAGGGAGAGAGGGCAGAGGGCCACGTTAGTCCTCATTACAAAACAACCCGCCGCTAATTGGCCCAAGACCACTAAGAACTGGAGCTTCCAAATGGTGGTCCTCTTCTCCTCCTCCTCCTCCTCCTCCTCCTCCTCCTCCTCCTCCTCCTCCTCCTCCTGTCAGCTCTCGACGCTTCAAGATTTTCCTCCCTCCTCTTCCATCTCCTCCTGTGTTTCTTAATTTCAGTTGTTGTTCCAGTAATCTGCCACAAGAACAAAGCCGCGTTCTAATGGGACTTGTGTTATTTTCCTCGTTTTTTTTCTTCTTCTTTTTCCTGTTTTGAATTTTTGTGGTAATTTTTTATTTTTATTTTGAACTACTAATGTGGTTGACCTGTTTTCGTGTGTTGCATTTGTATTGTGTTATTGTCCTCCGGTTTTGTTTTGTGTGTGTTTTTCTTCCTCCTCTTCCTCCTCCTCTTCCTCCTCTTTCGCTCCTCTTCCCTACTTCGTGTATCTGCCTGTATGTCTGCGTCTTATTGTCTCATTACATTCCTGTCATACACTTTCCAACACATTATTGTCTACTAGTGATTCCAATTCACGTTTTGATCTCTCATGAACCTCTGTATCTTTATGTCACCCTGCAGCGTTACCTCCATCCTACCGCGCCCTGGACACGCCCTCCCCACGCCTTCAACACCCTGCCACGCCTTCAACACCCGCCACGCCTTCAACACCCGCCACGCCTCCTTCAAGGTATGTATAGGTTGGTTACTTTGAGCATGTAAAGTAGTATAGGTTTCTTTCCATCTAGGCAGCTCCCCTCTGAAGAAGGATGAGTTGGAGGATAAGATGGAGGAGGAGAAGGAGGAGGAGGAGGAGGAGGAGGAGGAGGAGGAGGAGGAGGAGGAGGAGGAGGAGGAAGAGGAGGAGGAGGAGGAGGAGACAGTCGTGCGTGTGGTCCCGCTGGCGTGGACGTGAAGAGGAAGAAAAGTTTGTTTACTCGCCTCTCTAGAAACAAGACTTTATAATACACACACACACACACACACACACACACACACACACACACACACACACACACACACACTCACACTCACTCACACTCACACTGACTCTCTCTCTCTCTCTCTCTCTCTCTCTCTCTCTCTCTCTCTCTCTCTCTCTCTCTCTCTCTCTCTCTCTCTCTCTCTCTCCCTCTCTCTCACTCCTTATTCCTACTCCACTTGTCCCTTTCCCCCCTTTACTTTCACTCCTCCCATTCCTCCACCCATTTCTCCACCCTTCCTCCTTTTCCCCTCTCTGCCTCTCCCCCAGTACTTCCACGCCCCCCTCCCCCGTTTTCTTTCGGTTCCCTCAATGGGTCGTTCATGTATCCGGGGCTTATGCAAATTACAACCACAGTGGGAGGAGGTGTAGCCTGGGGGAGGATGGGGTGGCGGGGTGAGGGGGTGGTGGGGTGAGGGGCAGAGGGGTGAGGGGCAGAGGGGTGAGGGGCAGAGGGGTGAGGGGGTAGAGGGGTGAGGGGCAGAGGGGTGAGGGGCGCCTGTATACCTGTGTAACGCCTACCTGTACTACACCCAGAAGTCACACACAGTCGCCTCCTTGATCCTTACTCCCTCCTATAAAAAGATCCTCGCTGGTAGAAGAATTTTTTTTTTAGCTAGTATATTATTTGCTGGGTTTTTTTTCCTCTCTTAAGTTTTTTCTCCCTCTCAAATTTTCCCCTTTTTAAAATTTTTCTTCCTGCTTTTATTCTTCTTATTTTTGTGTTTTTTTTTCTTTTTTATATTATGGTCTTCCTCCTCCTCCTCTTCCTCTTCTTCCACCTAACCACCACCACCACCACCACCACCACCACCACCACCACCACCACCACCACCACCACCACCACACACGACCCCCTGCTGTAGGTTGTCGTATCAAAGGTCGTGATGAATATACATGAGTACACTTGGTAGGCCCAACACCGTCTTCTGTCCTCCTCCTCCTCCTCCTCCTCCTCCTCCTCCTTGTCCGACTCCCCCAATTCGTGTTTATCATTTTTGTTTTTCGGTAATTTGGTTCTGTATGTTTTGTTTTATTAATTATTATTATTATTATTTATTTTTTATGTGGAATTGTTGCGTGTTCAAGTCCGTGTTTTATATATATTATTTATTTTTATTTTATTGTTTTTTTGGGGGGCACGGAATGTGTATATGTGAGTAGTTTTTATTGTTTTTCTATATATGATTTATGTTTTTATTCTCTCTCTCTCTCTCTCTCTCTCTCTCTCTCTCTCTCTCTCTCTCTCTCTCTCTCTCTCTCTCTCTCTCTCTCTCTCTCTCTCTCTCTCTCTCTCTCTCTCTCTCTCTCTCTCTCTCTCTCTCTCTCTCTCGTTTGTCGTTTTGTGGTCGACGATTTGCATTCCATTGTCCTTCGTCGGAGCAGATGTGTTTCCTTTCCTCCTCCTCCTCCTCCTCCTCCTCCTCCTCCTTCTCCTCCTCCTCCTCCTCCTCCTCATCCACGCAGGAACGAATGATGTGTCATCCACAAGACCTGAGGAGTTGCTGGAAAAGTACAGAAAGATGATCCGCCAGTTCAGGACAAAGACTAATAACATCGTTATTTCAGGTATTCTTCCCAGGATGGGTGCTGACGGGAGGTTCTATGGCAAGGCGCGCACCATCAACAGCAGACTAAATTCTCTCTGTTCACAGGAAGGTGTTGACTTTGTAAACCTGTGGGATGACTTTTATAATAAACCACTTCTTTTCCAGTACGACGGACTGCACCTAAACAGCGTTGGGGATGCACGCTTGGGCAGACTTTTCAGTGACCAAGTTATTCTCAATAGGTCAAAAAACGCCGAGCGAACGAGAGCAGCAACGACGTCGTAGTTGCTCCGTGTAATGCCACCGCTGATCCAAATATTAATGCCACTGCTGATCCACATATTAAAGTTTGTTATGTAAATGCTCGCAGCATCAGAAATAAATTCACAGACCTCGAAGCTCTCGCGGCAATGGATCAGTACCACATCATAGGAGTCACAGAATCATGGTTAGATACGTCGAACAGAGATTACATTGCAGAATTTCAGTTACCTGGTTATACAATCTTTAGCTGTGAAAGAGAGAACAGAATTGGCGGTGGTGTAATCCTATATATTCACAGCTCGCTCCATCCGATCTCCATTAAAACAGAACCCATCAACGGTATTGACACAGTTTTTATCGAATTAAAGAGTAACTCAAGTAGAAAAATACTCGGATTGATTTACAGACCACCGGGGCGCACCGCTGAAATTGACCGTTTACTATTCGAATCAATCTCCGAAACAATCAGTCAATGCGAGACAATTATTATGGGTGATTTTAATTTGCCAGTAACGAGATGGGGAAATCCGTTACGATCTCATACAGGACACGACCTGTACACGAACTTATTAGAGAGCGAATTACATCAACACGTTCACGAACCGACGCGAGACTTAAATACCCTTGATCTCATTCTTTCAACAAGTAAAGATTTAGTCAGTAACGTAAATGTCGGCCCAGTTTTCAGTTCTAGTGACCATCGAATAATCACGTTCAATTTGAAAATTAAGGAAATAAAAGTAAAAGACAGTAAGGAGAAGGTACCAAATTATCAAAGGGCGAATTTCATCAGAATGCGATCAATTCTAGAAGACACTGACTGGAGTGAACTGTTGTCAGAGTCAGATATTGATAAGTCATGGGAGGCCTTTACCACAAAACTGAATGAAGTTATAAGCGTATGTGTACCGTATCGATACAGACGTTCAGCAAGGAAGAACAAACCAAAATGGTGGAACGAAGAGATAAAAAACAGCCTCTCTCTCAAAAAACACGCGTACAATAAGTACATATTAACTAAAAGCCAAGATGATAAAGTAGAGTTTGACAGAATTCGTCGCGATACTAAGAGATTGATAAAGCGTAGCAAGAAAAACCTGGAAGAATATATAGCGGAATCATGTAAATCAAATCCTAAAGAATTTTATAGTTTTGTTAAGAGTAAAAAAGCCCTTACCTGCAATATCGGTCCACTTACTAAAGGACATGGAAATCACACAAATGACGAAAACGAAATGGCTACAATCCTTAATAACTTTTTTGCATCCGTATTTACAGAAGAGGATTGCTCATCGTTTCAGCCACTTGAGATTAGAGGGAAAGTAAACTTCTTAAATGATATACTCATAGTAGAAAATGACGTTTTGCAAAAAATCAATAAGATGAAAACAAACAAAACCCCTGGACCAGATAAAATTTCCCCAAGAATCTTGAAAGAGGTCAAGCACCAGATCAGTAAACCGCTTACAATCTTATTCAATAAATCCTTAAGAGATGGTAAAGTCCCATCAGATTGGAAACGTGCAAATGTAACACCAATCTTCAAAAAGGGGGACAAGTCACAACCCGGAAATTATAGGCCAATCAGTCTGACATCAGTTGTATGTAAATTAATGGAGACAATCATTCGTGACAATGTGGTGAAATTCCTTGAAGACAACGATATAATAAAACCCTCACAACATGGTTTTCGTAATAAACGTTCATGCTTAACTAACTTATTAGACTTCTTCCACAATGTTTTTGACGCGTACGATGAAAGCAGAGCAGTAGATGTCATATATCTGGATTTTCAAAAGGCTTTTGATAAAGTACCTCATCAACGATTGCTTAATAAACTAATGTCTCATGGTATCTCTGGTAGCATTTACAATTGGCTTCTGGACTGGCTCTCTGAACGTAAGCAGAGAGTAGTCTTAAACGGTGTCTCCTCTCAATGGTTAAACGTTAAAAGTGGCGTACCACAAGGCTCAGTGCTTGGTCCTGTCTTATTTTTGATATATGTTAATGACATAGATGATGGGATCACTTGCAAAATATCGAAATTCGCTGACGATACGAAAATTCTCAGCAAAGTAACTACGACAATTGACAGAGAAGTCTTACAATCAGACCTAGATCGACTAACGTCTTGGGCCAATAAATGGCAAATGAAATTTAACGTTGAAAAATGCAAGGTACTACACATCGGAAGTAATAATGATCACGTTCAGTACTCAATGAATGGTAAATCACTTTCTACAGTAAACAAAGAAAAAGATCTGGGAATCACAATATCAAACGATTTAAAACCCAGTCAACATTGTTCAGAGGTAGTTAAAACTGCTAACAGATTGGTCGGCTTTATTGGGCGTACTTTCGAAAATAAATCAGAAAAAGTCATATTAAAACTGCATAATTCACTAGTACGACCCCATCTTGAGTATTGCGTACAGTTTTGGTCCCCATATTACAGAAAGGACATTGACAAACTGGAAAGAGTCCAGCGAAGAATAACAAAAATGATTCCAAGGCTGAAAAATAAACCTTATGAAGAAAGACTTAAAGAACTAAACTTATTCAGCCTAGAAAAACGAAGGATGCGAGGGGATTTAATTGAAATGTTCAAGATAATCAAAGGATTCGATAATATCAATGTAGAAGATTACATTACTTTTGATCGATCAAATATAACAAGACGACGTCATTCTTTTAAGATTACTGGTAAAAGATTCACATCAAACGAAGCCAAGCACTTCTTTTTCAATCGGATCGTTAACGTTTGGAACTCCCTGCCCGCCAATATCGTCGACAGTAAAACAATTACTACGTTCAAAAATAGACTTGACAAATATTTAGAAGCCAATCCACAACTAAAATACTATCCGTTAACGTAGCAAACTTTGAGTAAGTTCATCCTGATGTACCTAACTTACGAAATGTCGATTCAAAAGACGTCGCTAGTGGCCTGACATCGCTTGCCAGGAAGTAGTGGTAGCAGTAGTGGTAGTGACAGTATGGTCTTGGTTGGCCTTCCTTTCCCTGCCAGCCATGGCTGGGGAGAGAAGCCTTCACCCTTACTATCCTGTATCCTTCACTCTAGAGTAGATAGTGTAGTCTCACAAACAGCCTCGTAAGGGCCAGCAGGCCTGTTGTTGTTTGTTCTTCCTATGTGTTCCTATGTGTTCCTCCTCCTCCTCCTCCCGCCCCCTTGTTTATTTTCCTTCCTCAGTTAGACTATAATAAAGTACATGACTAATACAACAAAGTGTGAAGGAATTAAACACGTATTTCGACCAGCTCAGAGGGGTGTGTGTGTGTGTGTGTGTGTGTGTGTGTCATTCTCTTTCTCACACACACACACACACACACACACACACACACAACACAGACACATTCACCCTTGAAGCTAAGTCTCTCTGATGCCTCACGAGAACTCCTTTTGATAGCCGTCTCGCCCTTTCATCGTGGCCGCGAATCGTGTGGCCGTGAAATACGAAGCCAAATTACCTTCCCAACTCGCAAATAGCCCGCGCCTTGTCGCCATGGATCTAAATTACACCCACAAATCCGGCGACCAACCTGTTAGTTAGGCATGACGTTGATGTGACGTGATCATGACGCATTGATGACGAGTACAGCGTAATGGGAACGTGTGGCCAGTGAGGAGGAAATGCGAGACTCGACTTTGTGACTTGAGAACCAGGGAAGGTGAGGGGAAAGGTGAGGGAGGGTGAGGGGAAGAATAGAGTGTGTTAAGGATAGGGTGTTGGGTGATGGTGAGGGTGGGAGGAGGAGGTAGAGGAGGGTTGAGGTAGGAGAGAAGAATCAGTTTGGAGGTGAGGATAAGGGAGAGTATTTTGTTGGAAGGGAGTTAAGGGATAAGGGAAGGGAGGAAGATGAAGGGAAAGCTGTGAGAAGGAAAGATATGGAAGAAGAAAAGGGAATGAAGATTATTATTATTATTATTATTATTATTATTATTATTACTGTTATTATTATTATCTTGCTTTTCTTTGCACATATGTTTTTCTCTATACTATATTAAAACTCCTTGCTTTCTATACTAAAACCTGTCTTTCTTTATCAACACCTACATTAATTTTCTATCCGTGGTTGTTTCCTTCCATTTCCCATAGCTAAAATTTACTTATATATTCCCACACTAAGACTAATCTCCTTCCATCAATAATATTTAGTTTCCCATTTATTACTAAAACTCCATTCTCTCCTTTCCTCTTCTCTTTCAACATCTCTCCTTCCTTTCCTCTGCCAACATTTACCTTCGTTTCTTTACACCTTCCTTTCGCCTTCTCGTCTTTCTTTTCTATACCACTATCTACCTTTCTTTATATTATTTCCCCTTCTCTTTAATAATCTTTGTCTCCTATACCAACACCTCCCTTTCTTTCTCCCCTTTCCACTTCCCTTTCACCTCCTTTCCCATACTAACATCTCCCCTTCTTTCTCCCACTTCACCTCCCCTTCACCTCCTTTGCTCTGCCACATCTGCCTTCCCTTCCTTGCAATAGTCCCGCAGTGTTTGGCCTCCGCCCCGCCCTGCCCCTCCCCGCCCCGCCCCTCCCCGCCCATTCCGCCGCCCGTCACCCGCCGTACCCATTAGCTGTGTTATAGTCGCATTAACCTCATTATCTGGTCCTGCTCTGCGATAAAGCCTCTCGGACGATATAATTGACCTTTCAGTTTATTACCAGAGTTAATGAGTCGTCCTGTTTAGTTAACGGTGGTAATTGGGCTCTACCTGTTCCATTAAGGGGGGTCATTAGCCTTCACCTGTGCAATTACCTACAATAACACTCCATAGGTGGGCTGGTGACGCAGGTAATTTCCCATATTATATTTTTTTCCCTCTTCCCTCATTCATCCGCCTCCGGTTGTACTGTTTTATAGGGGGTGTCTTCTTCCTCTTCTTCTTCTTCTTCTTCTTCTTCTTCTTCTTCTCTTCTTCTTCTTCTTCTTCTTCTTCTTCTTCTTCTTCTTCTTCTTCTTCGTCTTTGTCGTGATCTTTGTCTTTTTTTTTCTCTTTCCTCTTCCTCGTTGTTTTCGTTTTTTTTTCTTTCTTATCTTCTACTTTCTTTTTTTTCTCCTCTTCCTCCTGTTTTCTTTGTATTGTCTTGTTTTTTTTCTTCTTCTTCTTCTCTTTCATTGTTTTCTGGTCTCTGGTTGTGTTGATTATTTGCTTGTCTGCTTTGTTTTGTTGTTTGTTGTTGTATTTGTTATGATATAGATGTACTTTTGCTATTTTCTACTTGCTATATTTATTTATTTATTTATTTATTTATTTATTTATTTATTTTTATTTTATTTTTTTTTCGTACTATGACATTTAGATATTCACTACTTGAGTTCACCTTTTTATTTTTTATTATTATTTTCTCCTGATGTCAAGGTTCACATATATATATTTTTCTTAAAGACGTGTCATTAATGTTATGTTAAGGGATGGAATCAACTCTTCCTCAATATAATTTTCTCCCGCAATTGGTTTATTTTCGTTAAAACTGAGTATTAGTATTTACGCAAACGTTATTATTGATTTTTTTTTTTCAAGCGTTTTCTTATATACAGTATTTCAGTAAGATACACACACACACACACACACACAAAATATATATATAGATAGTAAGATAAATAAATAGATAAGTAGATAAGATAAAAATAATAATAATAAAAGATAAAAATAAATAAAAATAAATAGATAAATAAATATAGATAGAAGAAAAAAAAACAAGAAGTCTCGTCAGTAGTTTAGCCGTAAATTAATTTCTTTGCTTCACCAATTCATCAACAAGAACCCTGCCACCCCTACCACCCCTGCCTTCAACCCTCCCTGCCACCCCTCCCTGCCACACTCCCTACCTCCCTTACTTCTCTACCTCCTTGCCTTGCACCCTCCACGCCACCCTCCCTGCCACCCTCCCTCCCTGCCTCCCTGCCTCCCTGCTTTAGGTCGCTCCGTCGCAGTGGGATTTTATTTGTAAACATGATTGTAATTAGAGAGCGGTGGTCCGTCCCTCCCTCGCTGCGTGGTGCTGTTGATCGAAAAGTTACGACATTGCACGAAGGGAAATAAAACTCCTAATAATGAACACACACAGGCACAGGCACACACACACACACACACACACACACACACACACACACACACACACACACACACACACACACACACCCACACACACACACACACACACGCACACGCACACTGCAAACATAATTCTTAAACACGGTGATTTATAACGAACTGAATTATATTTTTGGTGGGTAATTTTAGAGGAATCCTTATCACATCAATAAAAATCTTGCTTGTTTGCGCAGGAGACTGAAAAAAAGATAAAATAAATAAATATATATATAAACAGAGAATGTGATGTTTACCTGGAAAGCAAATAAGGGAGGACGCGTGTTCCCTGTTAGTTGTGGGGGGGGGAGGGAGAAGGTAGGGAGAAGGGAGGATGAAGGGAGGATGAAGGGACGAAGAGAGAGAGGAAGCCTTCAGGGCGAGGAAGGAGCTGAAGGAGAAAGAAGAGTAGAAGGAAGGAGAGAGAAGAGTCATGGGGAAGGAGGTAGAGAGGAAGGCACAGAGAGACAGTGAGAAGGAATGTTGGAAGAAGAATGAAGGAAAGATTGGAGGAGGAGGAGGAGGAGGAGGAGGAGGAGGAGGAGGAGGAGGTTATATGGTACGAGGGAAGAGGAGGTGGGAGGAGAAAAAAATACCTAGAGAGAGAGAGAGAGAGAGAGAGAGAGAGAGAGAGAGAGAGAGAGAGAGAGAGAGAGAGAGAGAGAGAGAGAGAGAGAGAGAGAGAGAGAGAGAGAGAGAGAGAGAGAGAGAGAGAGAGAGAGAAGACAGAAAAAAACTAAATCAAAATAAATGAGCTGGAGGTAGTAAGTCAGGAAGGAAGGAATAAAAAAAAAAAAAAGCTAAACAGTGAGAAAGAAAGAAAAAAAAGAAAGGGCGGGAAGGAAGGGAAGGGGTAGAGGAAGGAAGGGGTGGAGGGAGGAAGGGGTGGAGGAAGGGGGACCAGACCGGCAATTGGACACGGTTACGATGGCTGCCTTATCACCTATTGTTACGGCCTTGTTAGCAGCAGATTGGTCCTCCCTGGGATTGTTAGCCTGGCCTCCGCTCTACAAACTGACTGTCAACGTAATATATTTGATTTATTGGCTAGTTGTGGTGGTTGAGGGGGGGGGGAGGAAGGAAGGGGGGTGATGGGGGGGAAGGGAAGGGAGAGGGAGAGAGAGGAAGGGATTGATACGAAATGGAGGAGGATGTGGATATAGGAAGGAAAGAGAAAGGGAAAGACAGAGAGAAGGGAGGATGAAATTGATATCAGGGAAGGAATAAGGAAAGGAAGATGGATGAGAGGATGGAAAGGAATAGAGGTAATGATTGATAAATGTATAGGATAAGCAACATGAAGAAACAAACAAAAAAAAGGAAAATGAACGAAGATGACATAGGTAATAAAAAAAAACTCAAGATAGAAAAGAGAAATTGAAAATAAGGAGGAAAAGAATGGTAACAATTATATATATAAAAAAAAAATAGATGAATTAATGACAACAAATTATCGATGCTACTTTACCAGGAGTCGAAAGAATGAAAAAAACAAAAAGGAGGCTGAATACACTACTAGAATATATAAGATTTGGAAGCAGTGATTAGGGTCCACAGCAGAGGGAGGAGCGAGGTGTCCGTGGGAATGTTTGGTGTGAATGTGGTGATGATGGTAAGGCTACCGCAGAAAATGGTGCTGCAGCCTGGAATGGTTAGATTACAACGTAGAGTGTTAGGAATGGAGGCAGAGTGACAGATAAGGCAAGGTATGACAGCTGCTTGGCTTAAGGTCTTGCCTGATAACCGTCTGGCAGCTGTACTTAACTATGCAGACTTTGTGATGAATGGGATGATGCTACTACTACTACTACTACTACTACTACTACTACTACTACTACTACTACTACTACTACTACTACTATACTACTACTACTACTACTGCAAGCTTTAAAACGAGGCTCAGGACCTACAATATCTACTAACTTTACCTCATTATCTATACTACAAAGGGAACAAAACATAGATAAAGAAAACTAAATTGGATGTCCGCTACAGAAGAAACTCCCGACAAAGAATATGAAACTTATTACCTGCCAGGAAACAAAGGGATCTGTTAGTACATCTAAACACAACTTCCAACACACTGTTCTTCTTACCTAAAAAACACATATTAGATCAAAACACCAAATAAGGACCACAAGGGCGAGGAGAACACACGAAGGGGAGAGAAACAGGAGGAGGAGGAGGAGGAGGAGGAGGAGGAGGAGGAGGAGGAGGAGGAGGAGGAGGAGGAGGAGGAGGAG
>JAPQNM010000049.1:8142286-8162286 GCA_029783475.1 Metacarcinus magister
ACAGATGAGGAGAGAAAGAAAGGAGGAGGTATATAGAAGAAAGATGGGTAAAGTAACACATACAGAGGAAAGGAAGAGAAGAGGGAAGAGAAAGGAATAGTGGAAGGAAAGAGAATGAAGAGGAAAGGTAAGGGAGGATATACAGTATAGCAGGGAGGGAAGGGAAAACATATATATAGGGATAGAGAAGATATAAGGGAGTAAGGATGGAGAGAAATGATTGTAGGAAATAGGGAGTAGGGTAATGTTGGTTGTGGTGGTGGTTGTTGTTGTGGTGGTGGTGGTGGTGGTGGTGGTGGTGGTGGTGTAATTCTTCAGACAAGCTACGTGAGGTTAGGTTAGGTTAGGTTAGGTTAGGTTAGGTTAGGTTAGGTTAGGCGCGCTACCAGACCCTCGATAAAAGTAACGCCCAAATATCGTACTGCCTTATTGGTACTATACTATACTACTTCTACTGCTCCTTCTCTTCCTTTATTATCCTCAATTATTTATTTCTTATTCCCTTCTTTCTTTACCTCTTTTTATTCAGAGTATTTTCCATCCATTTCTTATTTGCCTTTTTCTTTCATTCTATCCGTTCAAGTTTTTTGTATTCCTTTCCTCCGTTTCTTACTCCATCCCTTCATCTTTACTTCCTTCTTACTTTTCTACGGTATTCTCCCTACCTCCTTTTCCTCCCTGCCGCCCCTCCCTGCCGCCCCTCCCTGCCGCCCTGCCTGCCTGCCTTCCGCCCTAACCCTATAAACCTTTACGACAGCTAATCATCCTGCTTATAACTAGGAATTAACTATTTACGATAAGGCAGGATGTGTGTGTGTGTGTGTGTGTGTGTGTGTGTGTGTGTGTGTGTGTGTGTGTGTGTGTGTGTGTGTGTGTGTGTGTGTGTGTGTGTGTGTGTGTGTGTGATGAATTATGCCAGTTTGTTTTTGGTAGAAGTAGTAGTAGTAGTAGTAGTAGTAGTAGTAGTAGTAGTAGTAGTAGTAGTAGTAGTGTAGTCTTAGCTTTTTTTCCTCCCTTTCCTTCCTTCCTGCTATTTATACTTTCATTAATTCATCCATCCATCCATTAGTATCTAGTACACATCTCTCAGTCTCTCCAAATTACACACATGAGAAGCAAATATAAATATAAAACAGCAATAAAATGTGCTAATTGGAAAACATTTATTGCTATTCCGACCAACTGTTTGAAATAGAAAAAAGTAATAATAATAATATCCACACTCTAACGAAAGAAATATATATCATTAACAAAATCCACTGCGAGTCTAGTAATACAAATGAGAAAAATAGTCTTTATAGAAACGAATTGAGAGTTTGAAAGGATTAAAATGATAGTCACCAAGGATTACAACTTTCAGAAAACGGTGGAATGTTAGCAATCAAAGTAGCATATTGGTATTGAGTGGAAATAATATGATTGGATATGGAATTAATCGTTCAGTGTGGTGAGGGAGGGTGGATAAGGGGGTGATCACACGCTAATCAGTGCTAATGTAAAAGAGGCAGGTGATTGTAAGTAATGAAGGCAATTACCTGGTGATAAAACTGTAAATTAGAATGTATTTGTGTCAATTATTGGGTTTGCTTCGAGGATTCCCAGACTAATGTGCGTCTTTATGGCCGGTGGTTAAGCATTATGGCTTCAACACACCTGCACTCACTCCCGCTCACCTGAGTGTGTGTACAAACATACATACACTTATTCAACACACCTTTACACACACACACACAAAAAAAAAACCAGACACACCCACTATAATAACAACAAAAACTACGACATAAATACACATACACATACATACAACTACCCACCCACCCCACCCACTAACCCACCTAACCCACCCACCCCACCTTTCTCCCCGCCCTCAAACACACAAAGACAGGCAGAGTCATGAATTTCAAGCTATTCTCCTCAGATCTTCGTCTCGTGAAGGTAAAATCTAGAGAAAAGCTTAGGAGATTCAGGAAGGAAGATAGATGTTAGGAAAGTTAGAAAAGAAGAGAGAGTGTGAGAGGGAGGAAAGGTTAGGAGGATGGAGAGAAAAAGGAGGGAAGGAGAGAAGAAGAGGTTTAGACATTCAAGAGGAAAGGAACGATTAGGTAAATTAGAAGGATGTGGAATCGAAAAAAAAGTGTAATAGCGGTGATAATAGTAGTAGTAGCAAAAATAATAGTAATAGTAGTAACCGTAGTAGTTCTTGCAGAAGTAGTAATAGCAGCAGCAATATTCTAGTCTAATCTTAGTTGTAATATTCATTGAGTGACGTTAAGGTTTCAACACCCCACCTCCCTATCAAAACAACACCCCCATCACCCCATCACCCCTTCCCCTCACCCCTCACACACCCTCCCACGCTCCCTTCCCTTCCCCGGAAACCTGCCCCATAAAAGTCTGCCAGAATCGCCCTAATTGATTGGCAAGTGTAGCTAATGAGGCGACGAGGGGCACGGCACGGCGGGGGGGCGTGGTGCAGGGGACGGGGGAGGCGGAGGCTAAGGAAAGGAAAGGAAAGGAAAGGAAAGGAAAGGAAAGGAAGGAAGAGATAATGAATGAAAGGAAAGGAAAGGAAAGGAAAGGAAAGGAAAGGGAGGAGAGATAAGAAATTAAAGGAAAGGAAAGGAAAGGAAAGGAATGGAAAGGAAAGAAAGGGAAGGAAAGTAGGGAAGGAAGGGAAAGGGAAGGAAAACAAAGGAATGAATGAATGAATGAATGAATGAATGAATAAAGGAAGAAAGGAAGGTAATTATGTATTCATGCGCAGGAATATTGATAATTATGGTTAGTTTGATAATAATGATAATGATAGTAATAACAATAATAAAAAATAATAAAAAAAAATAATAATAATAATAATAATCACATATTTTGTACTAGCAAACATTATAACATCACCGCTATACAATAATAATGAATTAGACAGATAAGACTGCATCACTTAAACTCTAGATATCAGTTGTTACTCGTCACACACACACAAGACTGTAACACCGTCCTGCCAGGCACAGCAAGTCTTGAGGACCACCAAGTGACAGACTGTTACCCGCTGCATCATTCTTTTTATCAGTCTTTTTTTATCAATACATTTGTCTCAATTCTTTCTCTTTCTTTTTTCTCTCATTCTTTCTCTTTCTCTTTTTTTGTAAGAACACTTCGAATGCATTGAAAGAACACAAGTATGAGTTGTAACTTGATGGTTATGGTTGTGATTCAAAGTTGATTTAAGTTTTAGTTTCATGATTTTCTTTAAATAAATGTTTATATCGTAATCATTTACTTTTTTTCTGCTTATTTATGTTTACTGTGTGACATATTGACTATTGTGTAAAGGTTAGTTCTTAGGCATTGTTCTGTTTCATTTAATGCTTTTTGTTGTCACGCAATACTTAATTGAAAATGTACAAAACATTATTATTATTATTATTATTACTATTATTATTATCATCTCTGCCTCTTCCTCATCTTTCCACCTCCTCAGCCTCCACACTCTCATTACTTCACTTTGCCTCATCCCTTTCCTCCTGGCCTCCATTCCTTCCTTCCATCCTGCCCCGCCCCGCCCCCGCCCCGCTCCCCACCTCACCCCGCCCCGCCCCCCCCCCACTCACCTGGTGAACACGTCGGGGTAGTGGGTGCGGGCGAAGGCCTTCTCGAGTTCCTCCAGCTGGAAGGAGGTGAAGGTGGTGCGGTACCGTCTCTGCTTCTTCTTTGTGGGCGTGAACTCGTCTCCTTCCCCTCCTGGCCCTCCCTCTCCTCCTCCTCCGCTAGTCCCATCGGCGCCGCCCTCGCCGCCCACGCCCTTCTCCCCCTCCATCTCCCCCTCGTCTGTCACGTCAACGTCAGGCTCGATGCTGTCCTCCTCCGGCGTGGGCGTGAGGGAGCCGCCCTTGAGTCTTGGCGAGATGGGGGAGCAGAGGGGCGCGGCCGAGACAGGGGTGGAGGGCGTGGGTCCGGCGCTGGTGCACTTGACGACGCCCATGACGGAGGCCGGGCTGGGGGAGGACCGCCCGCCGGACAGGAAACCTATAAAAAGAGAGAAACGAGACAACTTGAAGAGGAATGTTGGAACCAGAGAGAGAGAGAGAGAGAGAGAGAGAGAGAGAGAGAGAGAGAGAGAGAGAGAGAGAGAGAGAGAGAGAGAGAGAGGGGGGGGGGTGACGTAACAGGGCGTCACGTGGAGATGAGCTGCGTCACCACAACATGAGAGAGGGGGAAGGGGAAAGGGAAGGGGAAGGAGCCAGCAGCAGATGGTGTTGTGGGGTGGGGGGGGGGTAGGGGGGTGGGGGGGTGAAGGGGGAGCAGCAGCCTCCCCTCAGAGTCACAGCAGATAAGAGATAAAGTTCAGGAAACACGAGGATGACAAAACACTGCGTGAGGCTGACGAACGGCTGGGCGGCGCTGAAAAGTTGGAGTCTCCTTACAAGTAGTCAACCTTTTACTCTCTCTCTCTCTCTCTCTCTCTCTCTCTCTCTCTCTCTCTCTCTCCTCTCTCTCTCTCTCTCTCTCAAGCCACCGCCCGTCCACAAGCCTTCATTACACGGGACATTAATGCGAAAACGAGCCCAGCGTCCCCAAAACAGTGCGTGATGGCCGTAAAAGCGTTGGAGGTAATGACTCTCACTCATCTCCTTCGTGTGCCTCGCCTGTCTACTATTTCGTCTCCTCGTCTTCCTTGCGCACGCTACTCTCTCTGTCTTCCACTCCTTACTATCTCTCACCGCTGCAGAACACTCGTAACAGCGATTGTTTTATAGAAGAAGGGATCTACACATATTCCCAATGCTCTCTATGCCATGTTTACTCATAAATCTTGGTTTTTTTGAGTTTGCGGTGAAGAAAACAGGAAAAATAACTCCAATAATTACGTTAGAGTTGTATTCTTTGCTGTGGCGGTGAATAAGCTCGCTAAATGTAGTGGTTGTGTGCGTCACTTGCTTCTCGGTATGAAAAAAAATAAGGAGAAAAAGTTGGATAATTACGTTTGTCTGCGTTGTATCCTTGCTGCGACGGTGACCTCCTAAGTAAGGTGGTTTTGCGCGTCGCTTGATCTCAGGAGTCTGTCTGTCTTTACGGGCGCAAGAAACATCGCCGGTGCTTCCATCCCCTCCTTGAGAACGCCGCAAGAACCCAAGAACGCGGTAGAAAAAGTACAGCCAAGCCACGGTAATGTAGGAGTCCTCTGGCGACCATTTTCACCGCGCGACAAAACACTTCCTCCTGAATCCCCGTCATCAGGCAGCCTCGACACTGCAATCTGGCGAAGGTCGTGTAATTTCCAGGTGATTAGGTGACATCTGGCGGGTATGCAGGTCACCATCACGTTGGGGGGACGATCGTGGGGATGATAGTATGAGTAACACGGTCAGTTGCATGTGTGTTTTGTATGTGTGTGTGTGTGTGTGTGTGTGTGTGTGTGTGTGTGTGTGTGTGTGTGTGTGTGTGTGTGTGTGTGTGTTTGTTTTATATGCGCGGAATGGGGTTCCTCTCGGGCTAGTTAGCGAAAGTTATTTACAACGGCTTGGGTTACAGGAGTACGCTGCCTCTCCCACCAAATGACCCTCGATAGAAACTTTCAACGTAGCCTCTATCACTGCGCCATAATAATAATAATAATAATAATAATAATAATAATAATAATAATAATAATAATAACAATAATAATAAAAATCCACATACTTACATCAACTTTAATGAAGCATAAGCTCTTTAAACACACATAAAAACATAATCATAACTGCAATTTAAACGTTGGAATTTGTCTCACATGATAAACTCTGATTTACTGGATTTCAATTACACGGCACACCTGACCACACGTATGATTTTAACCGTATAACAGGTAGCCAGGTGTGCAGTGAGCTCTTATGACTAGCAGGTGTGTGTGTGTTGAGCTCTTAGGGTATACAGGTGTGTGGTGAGCTCTTATGACTGGCAGGTGTGTGGTGAGCTCTTATGGTAGACAGGTGTGTGTTGAGGTCTTTTGGTCGTCCTTAACACCAGGTAAAGCTTAATTCCATAGTTAGTGAGCAAATTTAGAGAGAGAGAGAGAGAGAGAGAGAGAGAGAGAGAGAGAGAGAGAGAGAGAGAGAGAGAGAGAGAGAGAGAGAGAGAGAGAGAGAGAGAGAGAGAGAGAGAGAGAGAGAGAGAGAGAGAGAGAGAGATAGTAAAGTATAGTTAGCACCGGAAATATAAACTAAATTCCATGTCACTCGCTAAGAACAAAACCTGCACTTAGTTATATATAAAAGAGTTTGAACTATTAAGGAAAACGCAAAGAAATATTAAAATACACGTAACTATGAGAGAGAGAGAGAAAAAAAAAAAAGAGAAGAAAAAGAAATACAGAATGAAAGAAAGAAAGAGAGAAAGAAGAGAGAGAGAGAGAGAGAGAAACACAAAGCACATAACTTGAAAATTAGAAAAAGAGAAAAAGAAGAAGAAGAAGAAGAAGAAGAAGAAGAAGAAGAAGAAGAAGAAGAAGAAGAAGAAGAAGAAGAAAAATAAGAAGAAGAAAAATACAAAGAATACAAAGAAAGAAGAAGACAAATAAAATGAGACAAAGAATAAAAAAAAAAAAACTACAGGGTGTCTCGTAAATCCAGCGGAAAACACCAACTTACACACTCATAAGACTCGCCAACTTACGATATAATGGCCGCTTCTTCCTTTGCTTCAACAATTTACGAGACAATACACCAGGACTAATTTTAGCTTAAATGAATGCCACAGAGAAGGATTAACAAACATACTACAAAATCATACACCAATTAGCATTACGACATAATATACCTGTGTGTGTAGAGCCTCGCAGGTGTGATTTACGACAACTACCTGTCCGTGGGGTGTCTCCTGGGGGGCTTGGGGGGTGCTGGAGGGGGGAGGGAAGTAGAGGGGGTAGGGGGGGGGTGTGTTACTACCTGTGCGTTGAGGTAATCAGTGTTGTATTTTTGGGGGTTATTACAGAGCCCGTGTTTAGTCTAGAATTTTAATGGGTAAGTCATTTCCCATTTTGTATTACTTTCTTTCTTGCTTTGCTTGCTTGTGTAATTATGTTCAACAGAAAACGGAGATGAATGCGAGTGTAAGGGGGTGGTTGTGTTATTTTTTTTGGTTGGGTTACGTGTACGTGTGTGTGTGTGTGTGTGTGTGTGTGTGTGTGTGTGTGTGCGCGTGTGTGTGTGTGTTGCACGGTCATTTGCTTGATTAAGGTGTAATTCCGAGGTTGAAATCAATTATCTCATTTTCTCATTTATCTAAGTGTTGTTTTTTCATTTTATACAACACAAAAATACACGTGAATTGCCTTCCAAACGTCGACTTCATTAATCTTCGTGAACGACTTTAGTTTTATATTGTTTTAATAATGATAATAATGATAATAATAATAATAATAATAATAATAATAATAATAATAAATGATAATAAATAATAATAAATAATAATAATAAATTGATTTCTAAGATGACTAATGGAAAAATTCAAGATTACAGATATTCTTGGGCTAATATATGTTCTCTCTCTCTCTCTCTTTTCTTTTTTTCTTTCTTTCTCTCTCTCTCTCTAAACAAAGACATTCTTAAAACAAACACACACACACACACACACACACACACACACACACACACACACACACACACACACACACACACACACACACACCAATCTTCCCGTAACAAAAGATAGAATATAAACAACATGATAAATATATTCAACCTACATATCAATTTTCATGCCACACAAAATGACTCATGCTGGGCAGAATGACGATGTTATGTTTGGCTCAAGTCATTACTTATAATCTTACTTACGTTGTCTCTTAAGTAAGTCGGTGATAAGTAAAGGTTTTAACATCATCACCCTCATTAACGTGGCCTTGACTTGTAATTAATTAGGTCATCAAGGTTCGCCACACTCATTTGTCTTGTTCTTTGTGGTGAATTATGTGTATTATGTGTGTTTTGTGGTGTGTGTGTGTGTGCGTGTGTGTGTGTGTGTGTTAGTAAGTTATGTGTGCGGTTTAGTATTTTTTTCTTCTTCTATTTATATATTTTATTTTGTGTTTGGCTCGTTTTGCTAATTCGTGTGTGTCTTAGTTATTTTTTTGTGATGTTTTGTTAGTGTTTCTGTGTGTCTGTGTTGTGTTGTGTGTGTCATTAGGTCTTGTGTGTGTGTGGCTGAGTGTGTGTGTGTGTGTGTGTGTGTGTGTGTGTGTGTGTGTGTGTGTGTGTGTGTGTGTGTGTGTGTGTAGCTTAGTTTGGCTTCGTGGGACGTAACTTACCTTCCTATAAAGTCTTCTCTGTAACTTATGTCCTTTATATTATATTGATTCATTCGTAAAACTTCTTTAGTTCTCCTCTTCTGCATATACCTACCTGTCTTCACCTGTCTTATACTAGTACCAACACCTCCTTCTACCTGTCTCTTACTAGCACCAACACCTCCCTGTCTTCACCTGTCTTATACCAGTACCAACACCTCCTTCTACCTGTCTCTTACTAGTACCAACACCTCCCTGTCTTCACCTGTCTTATACCAGTACCAACACCTCCTTCTACCTGTCTCTTACTAGTACTAACACCTTCTCTCCTTCACCTGTCTTATACCAGTACCAACACCTTCCTGTTTTGACCTTCCTAATACCACCTGACCTTCTCCTATGTGTTCCTCCACCACTCTGTCCTATGAAGTCTCAAACTAATTTTACTTTTTTTGTTTGTTTTTTATTTATTAGCACACCTCTGGCTATCCCCTCCTGCAAGCACCTCCCTTCTTCCCTCCACTCACACCCTTCACTCATACTCACCTCACCTCACCTTCCCTCACCTTTCCATTCACTCCATACACACCATGCACCACTACTCCCTTTACTCTGCATATTCTTCCACCTTCATTCCTCTTCCTTCACTCCACACATACCACCTTCCCTAGTCCACTCCATGCATTCTACTACAACCACACCTTGACATCACCCCCCCCCCACCCTCCACACATCATCACATAAACAACCTCATCATCATCATCATCATCATCTGAACGTGACTCCACAAGGTTTCAGGTAAGAGGAAGCAGCAGATATTACCTTGAATGGTGAAGATTCATTAAAAGGTCCACTTAGCAAGATGTTCAGGCGCATCGGACAGGTAAAACTAAGGTTATTTATACGCCACAGTACCCGGCGTCAGCTTGTGTCGACGGAGGCAGCGCGTTAGCAATACCATGTTAAAATATGAACCAATGGCCTCGCTCGATGGACAAAGCGTCGCCTGGGATTGGTCATTTACCATAATAAAACACGTGCAATTCTTGACGTGAAGATAATGGAGAATCGCCTCTAATAGCACTGCCTGGGGGAAGGGGGTGAAGAGGGGGTGACGTAGGGTGTGAAGGAGGGAGGGAGAGAGGGAGTTAGGGAGTGAGGGAGGGAAGAGCCATTATGTAGCCAGTCCTTGGTAGCTGTTGAAATAATAATGAATAGATAACAAGGTAATGGAGGGTAATGGGGGCATAATGCTGGTTAAGGCGAGTGAGTGGTGTCATACGTGGCTGTTGAACACGTCTTCGTTATTGTGTGTGTGTGTGTGTGTGTGTGTGTGTGTGTGTGTGTGTGTGTGTGTGTGTGTGTGTGTGTGTGTGTGTGTGTGTGTGTGTGTGTGTGTGTGTAAAATTTCGTAAATATAAACTAAAACTCTGCTATTTACTTGTATCTTTTTATTATTATTATTATCATTATTATTATTATTATTATTATTAATTTATTATTATTTTTGTTATTATTATTATTATTATTATTATTATTATTATTATTATTATTATTATTATTATTATTATTATTATTATTATTATTAGTGTATGTTCCAACTCACAAGAACTTTTACTCACGCATTCTAGAGTTCACTGACTCCTGAGAACGTGAGTGAATGCGTGTGTCAAATGTGTGTGTGTGTGTGTGTGTGTGTGTGTGTGTGTGTGTGTGTGTGTGTGTGTGTGTGTGTGTGTGTGTACTTTGCGAGTTTCGTAAATTTGGCAAGGCTTTGATGAGTCAGTGCGTCTTAGTGTGTTGTTATTATTATTGTTGTTATTGTTATTGTTACTATTATTATCATTATTATTATTGTTTATAGTTGGTATGTTTTTTTTATGTGCTTATGTTATTAATTACTCGATTTGTTGTCTGTGTCATTACATATTTATTTATTTATTCATATATTCATTTCCTTATTCCACGAAGCAAAGTTTAGTTATTTCTGATTTGTTTATTTGCTCTTTTTGCTAAACTATTGTGAGCATTTCTGTTGTTCTTTGTTTTTTTATGCATAAGTGTTTGTGTTTTGGGCAGACAGATGGCGTTGCATGGCTATATTTATTGGGCAGACCTGAGGGATGACTCAGCACTGGGTAATAATAATAATAATAATAATAATAATAATAATAATAATAATAATAATAATTATGGTAATGATAGTAGAAGTCTTACTAATGGTAAAATTATTATTGTACTACAAGTCACTGCCACAATACAATATTATTTTAACTACTACTACTACTATCTACTACTACTACTACTATTACTACTACTACTACTACTACTACTACTACTACTACTACTACTACTACTACTACTACTATTACTATTACTATACTACTACTACTACTACTACTTACTACTACTACTACTACTACTACTATTACTACTACTACTACTACTACTACTACTACTACTACTACTACTACTACTATTACTACTACTACTACTACTACTACTACTACTACACTACTACTACTACTATTACTATACTACTACTACTACTACTACTACTACTACTACTACTACTACTACTACTACTACTACTCTACTACTACTACCACCACCACCACCTTGTTCTTGTTCAGTATAGTTCCCGGCAGAAGCTTCCTGGAACACGCCATTGTTGTCCAAACACAGCGAGAAAGATTACAAGTTTGGAAATTATGTATTGCTCAAAATTATAATAGTTTGGACAGCGTCGTTACGTCATAAGTAGTGAAGTGTATAAGTTTTTTTTATTTATTAAATCTAATCGTGCCTTCCTTTCATAGACTTGGAAATGTGTATCGAGGCGCCTTCATCCTGATGTGTAATTATACTTGTACCCAAAGTTGTGTGACACTAAGTATAGAGACGTGTGTGTGTGTGTGTGTGTGTGTGTGTGTGTGTGTGTGTGTGTGTGTGTGTGTGTGTGTGTGTATGTGTGTTCCTCATTTTATATATTTTTTGCGATAAAAATAGTTGTAGTTTTATACAGCTTGTAATTCATCCACTTGATTAGACTATCTGGGAAAACAACACAAACGCGACGCAGGATACCTTACAATAATGATAATACTGTTAATAATATTATTGATAATAATACTAGCAATATTATTATTATTATAGCTATAATAATAATAATAATAGTAAATTAATAATAATAGTAATAGTAATAATAGTAATAATAATAATAATAATAATTATTATTATTATTATTGTTATAATAATAACAGTAATAACAATAATGATAACAATATTACTACTACTACTACTAATAATAATGATAACAATAATAATAGTAATAATAGTAATGATAAAAGTAATTACAATATAAGAAAAACAACAACAATGATGAAATTTACTGGTGACAAATAGACAAAAACAAAACGTATGAGTATTTCCTTTACAACAGTAATTCCTCCCCAACACAAGTTGTTCAAGGACTGGTGTGCCTTCCACCCCAAGGGAAGCGGTGAGGCACTCTGGCGGGGCAGCCGCTGGGGACACATGCTTCCTCCTCCTGCAGGAAGCGGCCGGTGATACAGCAGCTGATTTGTGTACTAAATGCCTTCCTCACTTCACTGGAAGACGCTGAATGAAGTGCAAATTACATGGTGCAGGGCGAGCAGATGTGTGGTGGTGGTGGTGGTGGAGGTGGCGGTGTGGTGGTGGTGGTGGTGGTGGTGGCGGTGTGGTGGTGGTGGTGGTGGTGGCGGCGGCGGCGGCGGCGGCGGCGGCGGCGGCGGCGGCGGCGGCGGCGGCGGCGGCGGCGGCGGCGGCGGCGGCGGCGGCGGGCAAGGCGACACAACGCAGCCGAGACCACGTTCAGGTTGACCCTCCTAGTGCTTCCTTTCCTCCTCTCCTTAGCCTCCAGTTTGTTCTCGAAGCATTTTTCCTCCAGCGCCTCGGTAGGAAATTAATAATAATGTATTGTGAAGTGACAGCATGACGGGGATAGACAAATTATCTATCATCCCACCAAGATTGAAGTGATTATCCAGTGTAATGGTTAGCGTGGAGCATGGACTCGGCCGCCCCACCACTACCATCTTCCTCTCCGCCCGCCCTCCACCCCGCCCTTCGCCAGGCCCTCGCTCTGCCCGCCTCCCTACACCTACACTGCCGCCCACCCTCTCCATTATCCTGAAATACGACAGCTGGAGGAGGTAACAGTATTCCCGCAGAGGTAAATTTGTTAACACGCATGCGCCTCCGACAGCCACGGAGGGAAGACTTTCAACTCACCTCTGATCCTTCTCCTCCTCCTCCTCCTCCTCCTCCTCGTCCTCCTCCTTCCTCCCTTCCCTTTCTCCCCGTAACTGACATGTCACTCCCCTCCCACGACGCGTGTTTGTTGTTGCATGTTCGCAAACAGCCCATTAAATCACCTATAATCCCCTTACCTACACAATTCACTGGCGTATAAAATCAACTGATAACTTGAAACTCAATCTCCCGGCTAACTGTTCTCCCCTGGTGATGCCAAACTGAGGGTCTCGTTTTTCATCCTTTTTTCCTGCTCTCCTCCCCGGGAAACGCGGCCTCAGTGCTCTTTACACTTTGCTATTAACGATTCATTGAGTGTGTAAGTGTTGGACTCCCTCCCCAGCACACACGCGGATCAATAAACGCTATTACAGATAAGCAAAGAACGCGTCTTGACTCTGGCACCCAAGCCCCGCCTCCTTCACAGCCGCCATCTTTGAAGGTCACCTAACCCACGCCCACTGGGAGGAGCTGGCCGCCCTCCGTACCAGCCCGACGCATAGCATGTGACTGCCCACTTAATTTACCGCAACGAGTTATATTCCACGTGTAAAATATTCCCAACATGCATCTTTATGTCTCACTAATGAAAGAGGTCATTATTTCCCGCGATTCAGTCACGAAGAAGGTCCAGGGGCGGCGCGGGCGTGCGTGAGCGAAGCCTCGACTCAAGCAAAATAAATGACGTGATGTGATTGATGTAATGTGATGACACGGTGATGTTAGTCTCGTCTCATTCCGTCTTCCGAACACTCGTACATCACCACCCAGGCTGAGGCGACGAGGGATTAATGTGTTTGTGATTCTTTCCTGCTTTTGTTATCTTCATCAAGGTTCTCTCTCTCTCTCTCTCTCTCTCTCTCTCTCTCTCTCTCTCTCTCTCTCTCTCTCTCTCTCTCTCTCTCTCGCTCTAATCTTTACTTTAACACACTTCCAATTACCTCAACTCAAACTACATATAGAAGGATGTAATAGTTTTTTTTTTTTTGTTCTTCATTTTCTTCTCCCACATTTCCTGAAGAACTTAACTCAACTCAACTCAACTCAACTCAACGCAACTCAACTCAACGCAACGCAACGCAACTCAACTCAACTCAACGCAACTCAACTCAACTCAACTCAACTCAACTCAACTCAACTCAACGCAACTCAACTCAACTCAACTCAACGCAACTCAACTCAACTCAACTCAACTCAACTCAACTCAACTCAACGCAACTCAACGCAACTCAACGCAACTCGCGGCAGCACAAGATGGGATGAAGACATTGTTGAATTTCTTTATCTTTTGCAATTTTAATTTTGTCTTATTAGTTTTGTGTATATTCTTTTTTTTTTCTCCTTTTTTTTTCATGTCTATTATGACTAATTTTCTGCCAAAGCTACGCAGGATATTAATGGATTATGTTTTTTGTATTTATTTTTTTATATATATTTTTTGTTTGTTTTATGTTCATTGTAACTATTATTGTGTGTCTTGGTAATGAATGCATCAGTCAAGGTCATGTTTTGGAAGCTGAAAAAACACAATTGATTCTTCAGTCCTAACATAATTATCTGCTGAAGTTTCAAGACAAAGTATGCAAACATGACTTCTTTTTTTTTCAGTGTGTGTGTGTGTGTGTGTGTGTGTGTGTGTGTGTGTGTGTGTGTGAGTGTGTGTGTGTGTCCTAGCCGGTTTGAAAGGTGCAAGGTAATAACATAAATAAATCCACATGTGACATTCAAGAGACGTGACATGTTAAGGAAGTTGACATGTTTGTGTATCCTGTGTAGGGTGTAGTGTAGGGTGTAGTGTAGGGTGTAGTGTAGGGTGTAGTGCTGCCCCAAAGGACTCATAACTTTTATCAATAGAAACTCATATAAATAGATTACGTGAGATGGAAATTATATAGTAAATGTCCAACACGTGTTAAGTGCACCTTCCTTTTTCCTCTCTTCATTCCTCCCTTCCTTCCTTCCTACCTTCCTCTCTTCATTCCTCCCTTCCTTCCTTCCTTCCTTCCTTCCTTCCTTCCTCCCTTCCTTCCTTCCTTCCTTCCTTCCTTACATCGAGAGTTCAGGGAGTGTTACGATTTTTTTTATGTAAAGAATTAGGAAATGCTGGTGCTGCTTGCGTTGCTGCTGGTGATAATGATAATAATGATAATAATAATACTGATAATATTAATAATAATAATAATAATAATTATAATAATAATAGTCATAATAATAATAATGAAAATAATGATGATAATTTTTATAATGATAATTTGTAGTAGCAGCACATGTGATAATCTATTATTATTATCATTATTGTTATTATTATTATTATTATCATTATTATTATTATTATTATTATTTTTATTTATATTACTATTATTAATATTAATATTAATATTATTTTTATTTAGTTCGTCTTCTTCTCCTTCTTCTTCTTCTTCTTCTTCTTCTTCTTCTCTTCTTGTTGTTATTATTATTATTATTATTATTATTATTATTATAACGATAATGATAATAATTATTAATTTTATTCTCATTAGAGTCTCGGCAAGATATCATTTAGATAAGGATATATTTATTTATTCAGGGCTATGGACTCAAGTTTATATTTCTTTTCACATTATACATCAGAATCGTGACTTGGGTGGCAATTAGTAGCGAGGAGATTAAACCTGACAGGAAACTTAGAGGCATGTTTACCTTCTTTCACTCCTCTATCGCAGCTAACCATCACCTGAATACTGACGAGACGCAGGTGTTCCAAAGCGCCGTTAATAAGAAGGAAAACTATTTTACATATGTCTCGAAAACTTTAAGCACGTTGCCTCCCTCACCTCCTGGCAGCTCCTCGACGTCCAGGTAACTCTGTCTACCTAAGAACAGCCTTGGACTTACCCTGACAATCCGTCCCACGCCAAGAATCAACTGGAGAAAAAGTCTACGCAAATGCCAAGGACGAGTACAGTTTCCTCCCGTCCCTCCCGTGCCTCCCGCCCTTCCTCGCTCCTCTCGGCCTGGCAGGAGCGTGTACAGTCAGCGGAGGGATGTGTATATTCACCCTGTCGTCTGCGTGGCTATATGTGTTACTAATGTGCGGTAAAGGGCGACTGTATACAAGGTGAAGAGGTGAGAGTGGAAAGTTTGTTGCAGGTAGAACATAAAGGTTGGCTGGCTCAGTGGCGTGACTTATTGAGGGAGGCCTTTGTGATGATGATGATGATGATGATGATGATGATGATGATGATGATGATGATGATGATGATGATGATGGCAAATATAGCTTCTAGGTCTGTTATTTCTGGACGCAACACAAACGCCATCACACGGAGGCGAGATGAACACTTTGATATCAATTGTACTTACATTATTACCCTTCCTTACCTTTTGTAATTCAAAGTCACAATTATACCCACATAAGTAAGCAAGTTGCAGTCACTACCAGGACGAGAGGACGGTGCTAACACGTATCTTTATCCTGTATGGTCTCGCGAGGCCGGAGAAGAATACCAAAGATATTTCTGGAGTATAAAAAAGTGTATTGTATGCGTTCCTACTTCAAATTTTCCCCAACATTCGCGTGGCAGACGTTACCACATTCACTATTAACCACATTATAAATTTGTTCACGTTTCTTTGTGGTGGAAAATTGCAAGTGGATAAGAACGAGAGAACACGAAGAAGAGTTATAATGGTCGAGGAGAGAAGCAAGAAAGAGAAAATTGAAAGGAATCACGGAAGACAAAGAGAATAAAAAAAAATAAAAGAATACACTGTGAGTTGCTGCTTATAAGATCCATGAAGCTCTTGGTTGTGGCTTACTTGTGTTCTTGTTATCAGGGAGGCGTGTGAGGGGCCGCCCAGCTCAGAGGAGGAGGAGGAAAGGGGTAGGGAGCAGCTTGATGGTGGAGGTATTGGGGGGAAGGAGAGTTTGATCAGGTAGGGGAAGGAGGGTTGTAAGTATTAGTAGGGGAGGGAAGGAGGGAAGTACTAGGTGAAGGAGGGAGGGAAGGTTGGAGGCACTAGGTGAAGGAGGTGGTTCAGTGCAAGGTATTAGGTCTGGGAGAGAGAGAGAAGGAAGGAAGGAAGGAGGTAAGGTAGGAGCCGCAGGTGTGTCGTCTACAACTCTTTAGGTTCCCCCGGCAGCCTCGCCTTGGCAGCGGGCAGGGAAGGCAGCTTTGTAACTCTGTCAAATTAAGCACCTTGTTACTGGCTGCGGAATATCAATACCTCGCCGGCATGCAACATTGTGTGCCTCCCAGCCGCCACAGACCCACCTATCTTTTTTTTTGGGGGGTGGGTCTATCTCTCTCTCTCTCTCTCTCTCTCTCTCTCTCTCTCTCTCTCTCTCTCTCTCTCTCTCTCTCTCTCTCTCTCTCTCTCTCTCTCTCTGGCTCGCTCTCTCTCTTTTGCTACCAGTTCCCAATTCCCGTCTCTCATTCGCTTCTCTTTTTTTTCCCCACCATCTCCTCCTCCTCCTCCTCCTCCTCCTCCTCCTCCTCCTCCTCCTCCTCCTCCTCCTCCTCCTCCTCCTCCTCCTGTCTGGACATGAGTACTATTATTTGGACTGATGGATATGTACTTGGACTTAAATACGGACTGGCTCAAGGACTGACCACTCGGATTTTGTTTATACGGACTGGCTGAGTGGGTGTGGCAATCCCTCCTCCTCCTCCTCCTCCTCTTCTGCCTCCTCCTCCTCCTCCTCCTCCTCCTCTAGGAATTTAGTTTGGATGCCTATGTTTTTGACGCCTCAGAATTGCGAAGTGGCGGAGGAAGAGGCATTGAAGAGGATAATGAAGAGGAGGAGGAGGAGGAGGAGGAGGAGGAGGAGGAGGAGGAGGAGAGTGTGGCCTTGCATTATGAAGGAAGTGTAATGAGCCAGGAAAGCAGTGGCCGCCTTGACGCATGTGTAATTAGGTTGAAAATTTAAGTAATATTCTCTTGTTTACCGATGTGTGTGTGTGTGTGTGTGTGTGTGTGTGTGTGTGTGTGTGTGTGTGTGTGTGTGTGTGTGTGTGTGTGTGTGGTTAAGTTTGCCTCACTCTCTCTTGCTTTAAATCGTTTTTTTACTGATATTCTTTGATTTATGTTTTTTTACGAGAAATAGAAGAATATCAAACTTTACTTCCACTCTGTCATAAAAAAAAAATAATGTTATGTTGTACTTAAAAACAGAAGCTCCAACAACTGCACTCAAAATAATTAGTAAAAAAGGGATAATTTTAGCTGGAGTTTTGGTGGAATTGATGAAGTTTTAGTTTAAGTCGAGTTTTATTAATTATTTTGTACCAATTTTTTATTTTTAGTTCGGTATAATGAAAGCTTTAAGTTCATTCCGGTTGATTTACATTGTACATGCTTGGGATACGTTAGTTTGGAGGCAATTTGACTTTCCTGCAGAAGGTTCTTGCTCCCGGCGCTGCGTCTTCCCTACAAGGCGAGCAGCGTGCATGTGTGTCGAGTGTTGGGCCGCATTTCCATCTATTAGAAGAACTAGATTGCCACCAACACAGGAATCGGACGGGAAATTACGAGTGTCTTATCTCCACTGCTTCCTCTAACGTAGGGAAGGGACGAGGGGAGAGGACGAGGGGAGAGGATGAGGGGAGAGGAGGTGGTGTTAAGTGAGGAAGTGCGGGTCAAGAGAGGAAGTGATTGTTTTCCTAAGGCAGAAGAAAAGACGAAAGAAATTTTTACCTTCGATAGTGACTCCTCCTCCTCCTCTCTTTCTCCTTCTTCACCCACGCGAGGAAACGTGATTAGTTGGGACTATTGTGTGTGTGTGTGTGTGTGTGTGTGTGTGTGTGTGTGTGTGTGTGTGTGTGTGTGTGTGTGTGTGTGTGTGTGTGTGTTTTCGCGTCGCTTCTCATGTTTTACGTATATATTTCATACTTTCCACCACCACCACCACCACCACCACCACCACCACCACCACCACCACCACCACCACCAACCGTGCCACTGCTAACACCACACTATCACCACCACCGTCATTACCGCTGGCCGCAACGTGATAAGTATGCAATTGTCGTGTCAATTGGCGTTCGTCTTGAGTTCTCTTTGATTTGGTGTAAGTGTGGCAGTCTGTTTCCTGTGCTCGTAAATACTGCCAACACACACACACACACACACACACACACACACACACACACACACACACACACACACACACACGGATCTTTGTTTAAATATTTGTATATGTATAGATTAAAAGAAAAAACTTTCCTTATCCTACCCCACCTCCTCTTCCTTCTCCTCCTCTTCCTCCTCCTCCTCCTCCTCCTCCTCCTCCTCCTCCTCCTCCTCCTCCTAACCTTGCCTGCTATGTTCTCGTGTTCCTCTCCCTTACTCTCCTCTCCCTCGGCGTCATTCATGCACTCTTGAAAAATGAAGACGTAAGGAAGCGATTATCTCCTCGTAAATTCCTTTGTCAGAACGTCAAGCTCGTCGATCTCGTTGTCCGGCAAATGCGAGGTGTTGGAGTACCAGGGGCGAGGGGGATCAGGGGGGCGGGGACGTTATCGAGGCTAATGACAGACGAAGAGACGAGGGAAGGGGAGACTTATGGATCCGGGCAGGTGGGTGAGGGCGAAGGTGCGTGGCTGGTGGAGGACGAGGAGCGGGAGGAGGCGCGGGAGACAAAAACTGGGGTATGGAAGGGGTGCTTTTATAGGTGAAGGTGCTGGAGTAGAGGAGAATAAAATGCAGATGGGGAGGTGAGGTGAGGAGATGACTGGTTAGGGAGAGTAAAAGGAGGAAGGATGGGAGTGAAAAGTCAGTCAGTCAGTCAGTCAGTCAGTCAGTCAGTGAATAAGCCAGTCAGTCAGTCAATCAGTCAGTCAGATAGGATAGCGTGCATGCATTAATCTGTTGTTGGTCATTATGTCAGTCAGTCAATCAGTCAGTCAATCAGTGAGTCACAGCGTGCATGAATATCTCTCTCTCTCTCTCTCTCTCTCTCTCTCTCTCTCTCTCTCTCTCTCTCTCTCTCTCTCTCTCTCTCTCTCTCTCTCTCTCTCTCTCTCTCTCTCTCTCTCTCTCTCGTCCATCAGTCCAGCAGTGTCGTGTTGTAATTATGATAAGACAATTGATGACTTTTTCTAATTGTGTTGAAGTAGAGGATCATCTTCCCTGCTCCTCTTCCTCTTCCTCTTCCTCCTCCTCCTCCTCTTCCCTGGGGACGCACAGAGAGGACGCCTGCACGCTAATGACAAGATAAATGTTCGTAGAATTGCATGATGATCGTCTTTGTTATCGTAGTGTTGCCTCTGATCCCACTCTATCACCGGCAACACTGTGATTCCGGCGTGGCAGTGTGTGTGTTGTTGGTGGTGGTGGTGGTGGTGGTGGTGGTGGTGGTGGTGGTGGTGGTGGTGGTGGTGGTGGTGGTGGTGGTGGTGGTGTGTTAAAAAAAATCTAAATAACAAAGAAAATATTAGTCGAAACGTCTTTAAAGAGAAAAAAA
>JAPQNM010000049.1:8164786-8172286 GCA_029783475.1 Metacarcinus magister
TATAGAAATAGTCAGCGAAAGGAAGTGTGTTGAGTGTCATTACTGAAATTGTACTTTTCTAGTGGTGAGAAGTAATAATGACTTGCTGATAAAGGAAGAGGAAGAGGACAAAGAGTAGGATTAGGAGGAAGAGGAGGAGGAGGAGGAGGGAAGCGTAACAACAGCAGCAGAATAAGAGTAAAGACCGAAAAAGGTAAACAGGAAGTTGTTTAAAAGGAATGATTGAAATCTGAAGTTGAGTAATAATATGATACGTTGCCAAAGATTAGGGAGCCTTGACGATTGTGATCTCCGTACCATTGCAAAGCTTCCGTCCATTGCAGAGGATGTCAATATTATGTTATTTCTTAGTTTATCCTGTGTATTTTCTGTCATTACATCTGGTTCACCCTAACACGCGAACGGTTCTTGAGTCCTTATATACATGTGTGTGTGTGTGTATGTGTGTGTGTGTCAAAAAGAGAACAGGAAGGAAACGATACAATTTGATTATAGTTTATATTTGAATTCCTAATGTTTCCTTACTACACTACTTCATTCGTTCCTGTTAACTTGGCGAGGAAGACCTGCCCCTCCTTCCCCTTCCATACACGTCATTGGTCATTCTGATGGATAAACAGTGCACGTCTCACGCTCTAACGCCTGTGATTGGTCGCTCTTTGTGGATGACTACGTGAGATTAGTGCTTTCAGGGTGGAAGGGGCGTGGCTCATCCGTCAAGTTGAAGTGAACAGGGTATGAGAGAGTTCGGTTTGGTAATCATCGTTCATGTAAAGTTTTGTTCCTTAAGCTTCGGTGTGTTAAGTTGGGTTCATGTTTTTCGTGTTATATGTAACTTTTGGATCTGGTGTGATTTTTCTTAATATAATTTACAAACGCGGTCGTAGTTGTAAAAAAGGTTTCGTTATTAAAAAAAAAAAAGGTTGAACTCGTATATAGAATCTCTGAAAAGTTAACCGTATGAGTCAAAATACTATGCTTAAAGTATATATATTTTTGTTGTGGTTTTAAAATTAATATCTCAGGGTTTTCTTAATTATATTTGCATACATAATTCGTCCCATAAAGCTCAGTCTGTTGGCAAGGTTCTGTTCCTCAAGTAATCTTCCTTTTGTTTATACTGAAAGACGCAGTTCCTAAGCATCATTGAGTCGTCCAGGTCGTCTCAGCCTCAGCCTCGTCCACGCCTCAAGCCTCAACTACTTGTGTCTGGAGGTGCACATAACACATACTGACCTGTTGTTCTTCTACCTGTCTAAACACTTTGCTTTTACCTCATTTTCCTCCTCATCACTCTCTTTCTATTCCTCTTCCATACTCCTATTCCTCTTCCTCCTCTTCCTCCTCCTCCTCCTCCTCCTCCTCATACTACTCATTTTGCTCCTCTTCTTCTTGTTCTTCCACAGCTATCCAACGCACTCCTCCATCCATCTCCACCTCCTCCTACCCCCCCACTCCTACCTCCACCTTCTCCTCCTACCCCTTCCCCCCACTCCACCTCCTGCCAGCAAGGTACGGAGGGCACGCTTATTAGCCTCTAATCGGCAGGTGGAGGGTGGGTGGAGAGGGGGGGGGCAGGTACTCGGTGTGTGTAAATAAGCAGTACGTCCCAGCCGCCTGTCACTAATTACCTGCGTTAAATACCCGGCCAACTTAATTAATAATATTTGCTGGTAAAAGGAAAATGAAGAAAAAAATAGGAAGGGAGGAAGGGAGGAAAATGCAACAATCCTTGATACTATTTTTTTTGTTTCCCAACCTTATTCAAACTTTTTTTTTTTTGTTGTGTGTTAAATATTTTTTTTTTAGTTGTTTATGTGTGTGTGTGTGGGGAGGGGGGGTGTATGTGTATGTGTGTGTAGCTATTGTTATACATGTATGTACGTACGTAGTGAGTCTTCTAATTTATTCTGAGGCATCCAAGGACACACACACACACACACACACACACACACACACACACACACACACACACACACACACACACACACACACACACACACACACACACACACACACACACACACACACACACACACACACACACACACACACACATACATATATTGAAAGATTATAGAGTGGAATATTGTAAAGCGAGGAGCGGTGTTTTTTTTTTTGTGTGTGTGTGTGTGGAAATAACTACTACAAAACACAAACTTTAAGTAGACGAGTATATAGTGCAAGGGATGTGATGGTCTTGTTCTGTTAGGGTGTGTCATGTGGCGTGGTGTGATGCATTATACAGTGTTATGTAGTGACAGGAGATGAGATAGCGTGGTGCATGGGAAAGTTCTGTGCTGTGGTGTGGTGTGGTTTTGTTGAGAGTTGTGTGAAGTTTGTTTTAGCGAGGTGGAGTGACGGATGGCTGAGATGAGGAGGAGTATTAGAGGAGAGCCTGGAGGAGGAGGAGGAGGAGGAGGAGGAGGAGGAGGAGGAGGAGGAGGAGGAGGAGGAGGAGGAGGAGGAAAAGTGCTCAACGTAAATTTCATTAGTCGTCCACATCCGTTGTTTAAATACATTATCAAGTGTAGGAAAGAAATAGAAAAAGAAAATGTGTTTATATATTCATGCACTAACCTTGCCTTTCTTCCCTCTCCTTCACCATTAACGAGGATGATTTAAGAGACACAGCACCACAACACCACACACAAAAATAATGAAAACCATGAATCACAACACCACCGAAAATACACGTAGTACGAAACAAGCACACAACACCACTATCTACACAACACCACTATATACCAGAATACACGAGGAACAAAAGTGCATCTCCAACACCTCAACACCACCATGAGAAGCAAAAAAAGACAAGAACACAGCACCACTACTACATCAAAACATCACAGCATCATCTTGCACATTCATCACAATTACTCCTCTTAAAAAAAAGGAAGAAAAAAAAGAGTAATCAACACTTAATAAACGAAGAGGTTAGAACACATGTGAGGAGGAAAGATGGAGAGGTTGGTGTGGATTAGGAAGGTCTTAAGCAATTATATCCTCTACATAAGTGTATAAATTAATGGCAGTAAAGTATGATAGAACACTTGAAGCCTATAAAGAAGGTGTGATAGCCGGGCCAGGCGTTTATTTTATTGCCATATTCTGAAGATTTATTTGAGGCGAGATTATAGACGAGAGTGAAGTTAAGGAAAGTTTGTTAGTCACCTTAGGAGCAACGCCCTCTGAGTAGATGGATAGAGAGGAAGAGAGGAAAGGAGGGAGGAAGGAAGGGAGATGGACGGAAGGAAAGGAAGGTAGGAAAAGATAAAAGGATGAAGGAAGTCAGGGAGTAAGAAAAGAATGAAGTGATGGTGGGAGGAAGGACGTTAATGAACAAGGGATATAGGAAGGAAGGAAGGAAGGAAGGAAGTAAGTAAGTAAGTAAGGAAGGGAAAGTCCAACTCAACATTATTTTATAGGAAACTAGAAAATTTTAATAACTGTAATAAAAAAAAATTCCTCCTTCTCTTACTCTTTTCTTTCTATTTCTCCTTGACTTTTCTTCATTACTTTATCTTTTTCTTGTCTTATTTCACTCCTTCCTCCTTCAATTATTTAAGTAGGTAACCTTTTACAAGCAAGCTGAAATTCTGTTATCTCTTCTCCTCCTCCTCCTCCTCCTCCTCCTCCTCCTCCTCCTCACCTATCGCCGCCTTATCCCAGCAGGCCTCTGAGTTAGCGGTCCAATCCCGTCCGTAAGTTGAGGAAATTTACTGAAGCGAAACATTGCCTCAGTAGTTTCTCTTGAAGGCGTTTCCTTCTTATGAAATTACGAAATAAGTTTAGTCCTTCATTTGACGTCTATGATAAATATTTTAACGTAGATTTCACTTGTGTTTGCCTTGCCCTCAATGGTGGTATTATTATTATTATTATTATCATTACTATTATTGTGGTTGTTTTTGTTGTTATTATCATTATTATTATTATGGAAGGTCAACATAAGTACAAGACGCTTCATGTGTGTGTGTGTGTGTGTGTGTGTGTGTTTGTAATGATAATGATGTGAGGTGTTGGTGAGTGCATCATTGGTGAGCGTCAGGAAACACAGAGGGCCCATCTTGGTGCCTTGCGGAACCTCTTAAGTCAGTTGTAAGGAAGAGAAAAAGACTTGATAGGAAATAACTTGCCGGCGCCCGCTGAGGCAGTTAGTGATCCACGTTATCAGGTCAGGGTGGAGTGCTAGACTTATGAACTCAATGGTGACAACAGTGTGATGAACAGGATCAAAGGTTTAGTAAAGTATATAAAAACAAGGTGAAGAGAGATGTTACGTTTGTCCAACCGTGCCCATGTGTGTGTGTGTGTGTGTGTGTGTGTGTGTGTGTGTGTGTGTGTGTGTGTGTGTGTGTGTGTGTGTGTGTGTGTGTGTGTGTGCCTGCCTGCGCGGCCATTGTACAAGGTGACGTGGTGGTGTTTACCTAAGACAGAGGCACAACGTAAATGGCTTCACCTCCAAATTCGGGCCATTTATCAGCACAACCTTCAGTTTGGGGCGAGCCAGGGTGACGATTACCTAAATTCCTGGCCATTTTTGAAGCGGTCAATTGCCCTTTTCTCCTAATGAGGTGGTAATTTATGAGAAGGACTGCCATACGGGAGGGTGGAGGGGATGCTGGAGGAGGAGGAGGAGGAGGAGGAGGATAGGGTACAGAAGGGAAGGAAATTGAAAAGAATGACGTAAAATGGGGTAAAGAGAATGAGGATAAGAAAGATAGACAAAAAATGAAGGAGAAGGAAGAGGAAAAGAAACATAAAAACGAGGAAAATGAGAATATGGGAAGATAATTACAAGAGGTGGAGGAGGAGGAGGAGGAGGAGGAGGAGGAGGAGGAGGAGGAGGAGGAAGAATGGAAAAAAGCCAGTATGAGTAAGGAGAGGCTGTAAAGAGAGAATCAGTAAGGCAAAAAGAGAGCGAGAAAAGACAAAGAGGAGGAGGAGGAGGAGGAGGAGGAGGAGGAGGAGGAGGAGGGGGAGGAGGAGGAGGTCAAATTGGGAAGATGCTCAAGGTGGTGATTGCGAAGAGGAAGACAGAGAGAGAGACGAGAGAGGCTAACGACGCCACGAGGCCAAGCTAACTACCAACCACACAAAGGAAAAACAAATGACAAAATAAAAAAGAAAAAAAAAGAAAGAAAAAAAAAAAGGAAAATTAAATGATAAAATATAATGACTTAAATACAGAATAGAACCGTAAAAAAAAGAGAGAATGAGACACACACACACACACACACCCCAGCTTCCAACGAGGTGTACAAGAATAAGCATAGAAAATAAAGAGAGAGAGAGAGAGAGAGAGAGAGAGAGAGAGAGAGAGAGAGAGAGAGAGAGAGAGAGAGAGAGAGGGAGAGAGGGCGAGTAGGGTACCTTTTCAGTCATCTTATTTGCATATGTGATTGACCAGGTGTACCTAAATAGCCTCCTTCCAGCCCGTAATACATGTCATACACGATCGGTCATTTGTTAGCCAAAGAAACCAGCCTTCATTAGAGAACGAGGGGCGGGCGGGTCGATTTTAGAAAGTAAACAAATAAGGCGGAGGTGGGTTGGGTGGGGGTGAGGCGGCCATCAGCGGGGCTCCTCAGGATGGAAAGTTAGGACCATAAAGATTGTTGAGGGTAAAGTGTGTGTGTAACTGTTTAATGTTCGGGAGGCGTAAATGGCGAGAGAGAGAGAGAGAGAGAGAGAGAGAGAGAGAGAGAGAGAGAGAGAGAGAGAGAGAGAGAGAGAGAGAGAGAGAGAGAGAGAGAGAGAGAGTAATATATAGCCAAAAGTTCTAATATTTGGTCTTTGTTTAGAGTGTCGATGCCTCCCGCCTCTCTTAATTAAACACAATACTACTATACACTCATAACTTTGCAGATAATTACGTTAATGAACAGCAAAGGAAGGAAACTCGTTATTGTTGTTATTTGAACGTCTAATAATTAAATGGAACTTCCCGCTTCTCCCCATTAACAGATCAACAACAAACAACAACAACGACGCAAAACTTATATAAAAAAAGAAGAACGAGTTTTCCCGCGTTTTTCCACCTGGTTTAATTGCCGCTGTTACTCACAACGTTTTTATCACAACTTTTAGTATCTGCACACCTTTTCAGCGGGACGGTAATTACTTTCCACCAATGATGTTTGGAGCGGCGGCCACACCTTTACATAGGGCGTCGTATATTATGCTAATTAGCCCGGACAGGTGAGAATCCTTCCACTAATCACCTTCTCTCTACATGGCAAAACCCCACGTCTCATTCCACGTGTGTATGAAAGACCAACGACTACGTGATGCAAATATCTCCAACTTGTTATATAAATTTAGACTAATGAGGATATTCAAAGCAGCATTAATTAGTCAGAATGGTTCCTATGCCTGATGGAGGCACCGTTTGAGGAGGAGGAGGAGGAGGTGGAAGAGAAGGAGGAGGAGGGGGAGGAGGAGGAGAAGTAGTAGGAAGAATGGGGGCGGTGTTCCTTTGACTGTGCCAGGTAGCGCCCGCTCACCTGCTTGCCTAATTAACTTCCTTGCATTATTTACAGCCGTTGTCTTCCACTTCACCTGGGAGAGTCACAGGTGAGTCGGGAGCTTAATGAGAGGTGTTCGCAGGGGCGGCGCGTCCACTCGAGCAGGGGCGCCGCGCAGGTGACTCTGGTTCTGTTAGTTGTCGTGGCGCGGGTTTGAGGGCGTTCAGCGGGTGTTTAATATTGATCGTGGAGGCAATAAACAGGGATGGCTGACGCATGTGTTGGGCTCCTTGCTACTGCCGCCGCCGCTCGCCGCTAAAATATTGTAATAACATCCTATTTACTATATAAGGTCACTGTTGAATGGATTTTTTTATAAACTCATGTATATCGGGTAATAGTTATTTGTGTTTATTATGTGATATTCCCGCTTGAATTTACGTTTGAGTGTTACAGATGAGTAGATGAAACGATGAGATGTGTGTTGAATCTCGCCAGTGTGTTGAACTAAAAAATAAGCTTCACTTTTTTTTGTTTAGGTTACTAGCCTCGTCTTGTTTTTAATCTCGAAGAAAATACCACTTAAGTTACAGTGAATCACTTCGACGCCTCACTCACTGCCGGGCTTGAGGTGAAGAAGTGTATGGAAAAGATACTTACTGACTCTTCCAACATCATTCTCTTCACAACATCATTCTCTTCGCGCCCTCAAGATGTAGTTTTTTAAGGAGGATGAAGGAGAGCAAGACTGTAAATCAGATTCAAGTAGTATTTTTCTGAGAACTACTGACGAAGTGGTCCAGGTGTGTGTGTGTGTGTGTGTGTGTGTGTGTGTGTGTGTGTGTGTGTGTGTGTGTGTGCGCATTTTTGTCGTACCAATAAGCAAGCCATCACACATCATGGTACTTTTCTTGTCTTTATCTTATCTATCCATCTTTATTTCTTTCTCTTATTTGGTTAACCCTTCCCTCCAGGCTTCTTCCTTCCCTTCCCTTGTTTTTTTTCTCTCTCTCTCTCTCTCTCTCTCTCT
>JAPQNM010000049.1:8184786-8194786 GCA_029783475.1 Metacarcinus magister
TTGTTAAGTCAGTCAGTGTGTAATTATGTTTAGGAAATGAAGAGTCAGTCCATCTGTCACTTAGTCGGTCACTTGACTTATGATTCTCCTCCTCCTCCTCCTCCTCCTCCTTCTCCTCCTCCTCCTCCTCCTCCTCCTCTTTATCTTTGTTATTAGTCTTTCTCGTCCTTTTCGTCATCGTCCTTCACGTTCTTCAATTCTATTCTTCATCTTCCTTCTTATTTCCAATCTCGTTCTCTTCACCTTTCCTCTTCTTTGCTATCCTCCTCTTCCTCCACTTCATCCACCTATTATTTCCCATTCTCAATCTTGTTCTCCTCTCTCCTCCTCCTCCTCCACATCCTCCTCCTCCACGTCTTCCTCCTCCTCCTCCTCCTCCTCAACACCAGTAGCCTCGCCTCCCGTCAGAGCTGCGTTGAGTCTCTCTGATCCTAATTAGACTCCTCCATCCTACTGAGCATCCAGACCACGTGGCTCGCCGGGAGGAGGAGGAGGAGGAGGAGGAGGAGGAGGAGGAGGAGGAGGAGGAGGAGGAGGAGGAGGAGGAGGAGGAGGAGGAAGAGGTGAAAGAGAAAAAGGATTGTTAGAGATGGAGACGCTGGAGGGGGCAAAGGAGGTGCAGAAGAGGAGGAAGAAAAATTAAGGAGCTGCATGGAAAAATTGATGTGGAGGTTGAAAAGGAGGAGGAGGAAGAGAAGGAGAAGGAGGAGGAGGAGGAGGAGGAGGAGGAGGAGGAGGAGGAGGAGGAGGTGCGAAACGAGGAAGAGAATAAACAGCAGGAGGTAATAAACAAAAGCCTTAAAATGGACTGATGGCAAGGACACAATTGCTTCCATTCCTTGCAGCCTCAGGATGGACCAGCGGCGCGTCACCCACACTGCTGACGAAATGACTTACTCCTGACGCAGCCGCAGGAGAGAATAATTTAGTTTTACCCTTGTTTGTGGAAGGCTCTGTGTGGCCTGATTACCGTTTTCTAGCTGTATATTTTTTTTTGTGTTTGTTTTGGTGTTTTAATTATGTTTTTTTTTTTTACTGTTTTTTTGTACTTTTTTTTAACACTTTAACATCACCACCTCAACACCAACCCTCACCCATCACCTCCCAACACCACCCCCACCCCACCTCCCCCCCCCTTTAATACAGTGTTACAGAATACATAACCCAAGCCTTCATTTCCCCTTCCTCTCTTCCCCTTCCTTCCCTCTGTCCTATCTCCCCCTCCTCCCTCCCTCCACTCCTCCACTCCACGCCGCAGGAAGGGAGTGACAGGCGCCTCTCCACCCCCTGAAGCGAGTGGAATACCTAATGAGAGTATAATCACTTTGGTTTTCTCACTACTTTAAGATGTTATTATAAAGGGAATGAAGATGTCACTTGGGAGAAGGTGGGTTTAGGAGTGACTTCTTGTGATGATGATGATGATGATGATGATGATGATGTTCCATTTTGAATTGTGGTTGTGAGTTGTTGATTATATGTTTTCTTTTTTGATTTTCTGATTTATTTCCACCATTTCTTTATCTTTTTATCACTATTATTCTCTCTCTCTCTCTCTCTCTCTCTCTCTCTCTCTCTCTCTCTCTCTCTCTCTCTCTCTCTCTCTCTCTCTCTCTCTCTCTCTCTCTCTCTCTCTCTCTCTCTCGTGATTTACTCCTACCTCGCACTTCTCATAATTCTCGTTTTATCCTCCTTGTCCTCCCCCTCCTTCTCCTCCTCTTCCTCCTCCTCTTCCTCCTCCACTTGCCTTGCCTTCCCTTCCCTTCACCCGACTCTCATTAAGTGTTTCGAAGTCTTCTTGCCTCTCGCCTCCTCCTCCTCCTCCTCCTCCTCCTCCTCCTCCTCCTCCTCCTCCTCCTCTTCCCTCCCTCCCTCCCTCCCTCATTACCTCCCGCCCCTCACATCAACGCTCTCATCTCGCTCTCCACCTGTGCTCTATCTCTCCTTCTTCCTCCTCCTCCTCCTCCTCCTCCTCCTCTTCCTCCTTTCCTTTATCAACACCTTTACATTCATTCCTCTCATATTTTTCATCCACCTAATAATTCTCTCAATTCTTTTCTTCTTTCCTTTTTTTCTCTCCCTTCTCCATCTCTTTCTCCACCTTGTTCTCCATCTCATCTTGCTTCTCCTCCTCCTCCTCCTCCTCCTCCTCCTCCTCCTCCTCCTCTTCCAACTCCTCGTCTCACAATCTCTTGGTAATTATTTCACTGCAGACATGAGCTGGGGTCGAACCGTGCTCACAGACAAGAGGGAATAGCCCACGCTGCCCCGAAAACATATTATAGCACTTGTTCCTACCACCCATTAAGATCAATATCACTTACCACCTCCCCTCACATACGTCTTGCGGGCTCCCCAATCCCCATCTTGCTATACCACCGCACGCAAATCCCACCTTTACTCCCCTATAACACCAAGACTCAGAGTTGCGTGTCCCTGTTGAGTGTGGGTTGCGTGCTTGGTTTTAAGGTGTCTGCTAGCCATATAATTAACATATTCATTACAGACTGAACGCTCGGCATAATGTACATCAGGTAACTGCTGATTGTGGTTGAGATAACTCTGATATCTTCATTCGCATTAAGAGAAGGGCGTAGCGGTGGAGGCGGCCGTTGTTAGCATTCATAAAGTGGGTGGGTGTGGGCGGAGGCGGGGGCGGGGCGGCGATGGAGGTGGGTCGGGCGAGGGTGTGCTGTGGGCGGGATGTGTTGTGTGAGGGGAGGAGGGAAGGAAGGAAGGAAGGAAGGAAGGAAGGAAGGAAGGAAGGAGAGTGAATAGGTAAATTAAGTGAAAAATGTGCGGGTGGAAATTTTTTTTTTTAATATGTTTTGCAGATTGAGAGTAAAAAGTTAAACATATCAAAGCGAAAATGAAGAAAATGAGAGAGAGAGAGAGAGAGAGAGAGAGAGAGAGAGAGAGAGAGAGAGAGAGAGAGAGAGAGAGAGAGAGAGAGAGAGAGAGAGAGAGAGAGAGAAGGCACTGGAGTCTTATAAGGGGGAGGGAGAGATAAGGTCAGTGATGTGAAGGGAGATACCAGAGGATTGAGGCTGAGAAATAAAATATGTAAAAATCACGACAGATATTCAAAACTGAGAGCAAACCTTCTCCTCCTTCTCCTCTTCTTCTCTCTCCTCCTCCTCCTCCTCCTCCTCTTCCTCCTCCTCTTCGTCTTGTTTTTCCTTCTTATCATAAATTTTAATAAACTCATTATTAGTAAGAATGCAATAAAAATAAAACAGTGTCACTCATAATTCTTGTTCCTCGTTCCGCCGAGAACATTGTGTATTAATGAAGTAGGAGTTTTTTTTACCACTTTTATTTACATTTTTATTGTTATTGTTGTACTACTATTTCCCTTTTATTGCTTCCTGCCTCGATAACAGCCATGGGGGACGTGTGTATGTATATCTGTGTGTGTGTGTGTGTGTGTGTGTGTGTGTGTGTGTGTGTGTGTGTGTGTGTGTGTGTGCGTGTGTGTGTAAATAGTTATAGTAAGGAATATATGATTATCCTCCTCCTCCTCCTCCTCCTCCTCCTCCTCCTCCTCCTCCTCCTCCTCCTCCTCCTCCTCCTCCTCCTCCTCCACTCTACATCTGTCCCGTACTCTTCCCACCTGCCTCTTTTTTCCCGTGTAATTGTTTCATTTTCACACCTGTTCTCACACCTGTCGTACTCAAACTTGTCCTTCACTCACATATAGATATTCAATAACACACACACACACACACACACACACACACACACACACACACACACACACACACACACACAGAATGATGACGTTAATGACCTCAGCCAATGATTATTTACCTAGATGGTTTTAGTCGTCTCAGTGTCTGGTTTGCAAGACTTACTACAGGACCACAACGAGCCCTAAAGCTTCCCTGGAGGTTATAACAAGCAATTCACTGACTGTTTATCGATCATTTAAGTCACCACACTAATGACTGAAGTGACGTGATCATTGTCTATGCATCACTATTATATTTTGTACTCCTACCTGTGTGAAGATGGACGTGTGTGTGTATGTATGTATGCATGTGTGTATTATTATTATTATTATTATTAGTGTTGTTGTTGTTGTTATTGTTGTTGTTGTTTACGTAATCAAATGCAAGGCTTGTTTGGACCCTTTGTGGTGGTGGTGTGGTGGTGGTGGTGATGGTGTGGTGGTAGTGGTGGTGGCGGCGGAGCTACAAAGCCTCCCTATATGGTGGTGTTCCTGCATCCTCACCTTCCCTCACCACCTCACTATTCACACCGTGCACCGTAGTCCCCTCCCCCTCCTTTTTTCCCCTTCACTGCACACGATATACGTTCTACCCTCCCCCCTCCTTCCCCCATCACCGCTACCCATTCCTGCATCCCCATTACATCTCCCTTTACCGTCACAACCATTTCCCTTTCCTCTTCCCTTATTACCATTTCCTCTTCCCTTCCACGCTTCACCATTTCCTTTCTCTTTCTTTACTATGTCATCCAACCTTTAGTATCTCAACATCCATCCCCTTTCACTCCCGTCCCTACCACTCCTGACTCCTGAATCTCCCCCTGCCTTCCCCTGCCTCCCCTGCTTGGTGGTCGCTGGGGTGGGCTTTCCTCTAGTCACCCAACCACCGGTAAATGACTCGAAACTCGTGTCCCGAATACCAAGCGAAACACCGAGACTCAGGTGTGTTGGGTGTTGGGATCCACGTCCCAATGCTTTCAACCTTTCATTTATATACGATCGCATTCCTCTTTTTACGATCACTTAGGAAGATGAATGAGTTTGGAGAATAATTTTGCTTTAACATCGTGAGTTTTGACCTTGAAGTGAGTGTGTGATAGTGTGTAAAGGTGACTGACTGACTGTATTTTTAGCATAGGGAGGGAGGGAGGGATGGTGTGGTGAGTGGGTTGGTGGGTGGGTGGTGTTGGGTGAAGCTGATTTGGTATACTGAGCCACTACCTCCTCTCACGTATTCGTCTCGCGTCGCCAGGTACCTTGTTCACCTGCTCCCCCTCACCTGTCACCACCAGCACCCCGATTTATGTCTCAGTTCTCCTCTCGTTGCTGTTTGATCATTAGGTTTCGCCACTGCATCCGCGCTGTGAAATTGGTTTGATACGATTTTTTCTTTGTACTTATTCGCTTTCTCTCTCTCTCTCTCTCTCTCTCTCTCTCTCTCTCTCTCTCTCTCTCTCTCTCTCTCTCTCTCTCTCTCTCTCTCTCTCTCTCTAACAAAACTAATAGTAATTCCTTTATTGAAAATGTAATAAATGGCATGCGTATCCCATTTTCTTTCATTATTTCAAGGATATGCTATACAAAGCGAGTGTACCCAGTCCCTGTCCTCCTACCTCCGTGTCCTCCCCGTCCTCGTCCTCCTCGTCCTCCGTGGCGCCGAGGATGAGGGAAGGAGGGAGGGAGGGAGGGAGGGAGGGAGGGAGGGAAGAGGGGACACTACTAATGACCTGCACTGTACAAACTCATTACCAGGGGTCATTATTCCTTCTCTTGGTTCAGTTTGTTTAACTCTCTCTCTCTCTCTCTCTCTCTCTCTCTCTCTCTCTCTCTCTCTCTCTCTCTCTCTCTCTCTCTCTCTCTCTCTCTCTCTCTCTCTCTCGCTGCTTTACACTAAAAAACACGAGTTACTTTCTGTTTTCTTTGATGTAAAATAATAAATGGAAAAGCGATAATTTGTATGAACATATTATTTGTAATAATGATAAAGATTATGATGATAATGATGATGATGATGATGACTGATTATGATAATGATAATAATTGTAATAATAATGATTTTACTCCTTAGCTGATTGAGTTTGGAAATTAGCGGTTAAGCTCCATATTTTTGTTATTATTATTATTATCATTATTGTTATTATCATTATTATTATTATTATTATTATTATTATTATTATTACTATTATCATTATTATTATTATTATTATTATCATCTCATCATCATCATCATCATCATACTCGTATTATCACTCATAAATTTCGCTGTTTTCATCACAAACAAATTATATTCCTTCTCTCCGTTTTGTTATCATTAAATCTTTCTTTTATATTCCAGTTGACGTGAATAATTTCTTAGCTTTCCACATCTGCCTCACAGCTTACCTTACCTTCCCTTGTGTCGTGTCACCTGCCTTGGTCTGCCTTGGCTTACCTGTGTGGAAAGAAAATCAAACATCAATACACATCCTTAACATTCCATACACTCTAACCCTATCCCAAAATTCCTTCTCCCTTAGTCTCTATCCTCCCTTATTCTCACTAACACTTCCTTCCTTCTCCTACTACTTAATCTCTCTTTTTACGCCTTTTCCTTCCTCTCTCATCCTCGTTCCTTACCTTTCTCCACCTCTCTTCTTACTATTTTATCTCCTTTTTTTAACCTTTTCGTCCCCATCCTCCTTGTCCTCCTCCCTTCCCCTCCTTCCCCTCGCCTTGTCACAGTGAGGGGAGTGAGGGGAGCTGCCTGGCGTGACATTACCGTCCACCTTCACTCATTATTGTCTGTACGAAGGCACGAACAGCCTATTTTAGTGTCGGAATCGCTACAGGAAAATGGTGGTGCTGCTGATTATGTGAAGGTAATTACTGAGTGGCTGAACGGGACCCGAGAACGTTCAATTAGGCATTTGTGGGTGAATCGAGGACGGCAATTATCGGCGGTGGGAACCAATAGTGAGCCACGTCGCCTGCCTCGTCTCAGCCACTCAGCTCCTGCCACGTCACGCTATTGTACTCCCCTCGACCAATGGCGTGCTAGGGTGTCCTCCGCTGGTGGTGGTGACGTCATTCATATCCCCTTGCACCTCCCCTCACCATTTCCGACACACACACACACACACACACACACACACACACACACACATACACACACACTGAGCCTTCAATATTCGACGTTCACAAGTGTTGCTATTGTGTATGCTGCTTGTTGTGTGTGTGTGTGTGTGTGTGTGTGTGTGTGTGTGTGTGTGTGTGTGTGTGTGTGTGTGTGTTTGTTTTCCTCTGTTATCTGTATTGTCCTTCTACGAGCATATTAATTTTCTCTCTTATCTCAGTGTTTTTTTATGTATTTATTTCATTGTGTTTTCTTGGTGGTATATATATCTGAACTAGCAATATTTTTTTTCTCTTATTTATTTATTTTCTGTTTGTAGTGGTTATGGTGGTTGTGGTGTGGTGGTGGTGGTAGTGGTGGTGGTGGTGGTGGTGGTGTTTTTCTGTCACCACCACCACCATCACCACCTTCACCACCACCTTCACCTTCACCATCACCTCGTGTTAGGGTACAATGGTCTCTCCTCTTAGCTGTGTCCTCGCGGTGTGATCTCGTGTTACACTCTCTCAATTTTAGGTCATAATTCGTTCTCGTACTCGTATATGATGTGGTCTCGTGGTGTGGTCTCGTGGTGTGGTCTCGTGGTGTGGTCTCGTGCTGTGGTATAATATCTTCATACCTTACTTTACACTTCCTTATCTTCCACTCAAATCTCGTGCTATGATCTCGTGTTGCCATCTCGTGCTGTGGTCTCTTGTATCTTCCTTCCGTGCCATGGCTGTGCGCTCTTATCTCCTGCCCAGATCTGTTCGCGTGGCGCCGTGCTGTGACAACGCGTTCCATTCTCGCCTTCAAACTACGTGTAAAACAACTTTGGGATCGTAACATTTATTCGTAAAGCAAATACCTTCCGCTGGCTGGCTCGTAAAAGATGTCGGGGCGTTTAGTTGGCAGTGCAGGAAATAGTTTAACGTGGTGAGGCTAGTGTAATTGGAGGAGTGAGACGCGTGTGGGAGCAGCAGGTATCTGTCTGTGCCAGCATGGGGCTCCTGAACGCCTGCATGGCTAAACAGGTGAGTGTGGGTGGGTCCTTAGGGAGGCGTTCGGGACCACCTGGCTGATGATGATGATGGTGGTGGTGGTGGTGGGTTAGATGTAATGTAAATGATGGATGATAATGATGGTAATGGTAATAATTGTAGGGATTGTGGGGTTGTAAATGTACTAATTGGTGTTTTTCCTTGTGTTTTTGATTTGGTGTGTGTGTGTGTGTGTGTGTGTGTGTGTGTGTGTGTGTGTGTGTGTGTGTGTGTGTGTGTGTGTGTGTGTGTGTGTGTGTCTTAATCATAAAGATCTTATTTTTCCACCTCAGAAATTTCCTTTATTAAGTGAAAATCTAAATTGCACTCACTTCCGCTCTTCGCTTTTCCCATCCTGTATGTGGGGGGGAAAAAGTGGGGTTTTTGCATTAAACACACACACACACACACACACACACACACACACACACACACACACACACACACACACACACACACACACACAGGCACGCAACTTATGATAATTGTGTATCATTATTATTTTTAGTCGTGTTGTTATTATCATTATTATTATTATTATTATTATTATTATTATTATTATTATTATTACTAACCACCACCATTATCTGTTTTCCTTTTTCATGTTTCATTCCTTTATTTTCCTCTTTCCTTAATTCGCTCCTCCTCTTTTCTCCTTATCCTCTCTTTCATTCCTTTTCCCTTATCTTTCCCTTTTCACAAATACCTCTCTCTTTCTCTATTCCATATATATACCCTTCCTTTCCCTCTTTCTCCTCCCATTCCTTTCCCCTTTCCTCTTCCCTTGTCTCTTCCAATTCTTAATTATCACTATTTTCCCTTTTCCCTTTACCTCACCTTTCCTTTTCCCCATATCACTCCTCCCTTCTCTTACACTTCCCTTTCCCATCCCTTTCCTTCCCCCTTTCCCTTCTGTCCCTCGCGTGTGCTGCCATCTGGTGGAAGGGTCACCTGTGTGTTGCTAGCAGACAGGTGTGCAATGCTGACCGTACTAATTAGCAATGCCTCCCTTCCCCCACTCCCTCCCTCCCTCTCTCTCTTGTTGGTTACGGCAATTAGTAACACCTGTAGTCACCTTTGTCCTCTGTCACACTCATTAGCGAGACTCAAGTCCTTGCCACCCTATAACTAGCGTGTTCGGAATTTATTTATTTATATATATTTTTTTATTTATTATTTTTTATTTTATTTATTGTCTTCCTTTGTTTCTATAATTGCGTTTTGTATTGTATTGTAAATTATTGGTGCTTACTTTTGTTGTTTTTTATTTATTATTATTTTTGTATTATTATTATTATTATTATTATTATTATTATTATTAGTATTAGTGTTGTTAGTGTGTGTGTGTGTGTGTGTGTGTGTGTGTGTGTGTGTGTGTGTGTGTGTGTGTGTGTGTGTGTGTGTGTGTGTGTGTGTGTGTGTGTGTTTCTTTGTTTTTGTTCCTTCCTAGTGCTGTATTGCTGACATCAAAAAGAGTATAAAAAAAAAGAAAGAGAGAGAAAAAGGAAAACGGACAGACAGAAGCAGGAAATGTGTACCGTCCACAGACATGCATCACATTTTAAAATCATGAACTGACTCTTGTTTATTTAGAGACGAATCATCATAGAGGAAACTCCATCTCATGTGAACCTGATATGAAAATAGACGAATGTGTTTAGAATGGAATGTTTCACGTAATGATAAACGTATCAAGAAGTATAATTGAAATATTACTTTGCAAATAATTAACATACGATTCCTTCATTACATTTTGATAGTCATATGAGGGTAAAAAAAAGTACAAAGGAAGAACAGACATCAAGAGTCCAAGATGAAAGCACCTGAAACAATACGAAAGCGCTCTAATATAAGCTCGTTAAACACTATGTGAGTTTAGACGACAACATAAGGATAGGAACAGTGACAGGAAGGAAAACTATTATAAAGTGAAGGAAGAAGAAGAGGACATCGTACCTACATTATGGAACACAGTATAGTATTTCAAGGCCTTCTGGGCATCGTTAAGGAGTGGACGGACGGATGCAGATCATGTGAGGCGTGAAATTGGCAATAGATGGACAGTTTCAAACGTCAAAACAGCCATCAACAGAACCATTAATAACGAGGATAAAAGAGAAGTGTCCTTAAGATAAAAGA
>JAPQNM010000049.1:8197286-8199786 GCA_029783475.1 Metacarcinus magister
CATCTTTAAATTCGAAGGTAATCTGTCTATCGCTTTATGGCTTTTAAAGATGCTGGGTAAAACTATGACTTTTTAGAACATAAATTTGATAGTATAAGTAGTAGTGATGGAAAGAGAAGGATTACAAAGGATTACAAAGGATTACAAACAGCAACAGATCTATAGGTTCCTAATTGACTATATGATTTCACTAAACTACATTAACTATTATTATTAGAGAAAGGATAGATCAGTAGAAAACTCCTCCCCACCCCTCCTCCTTCCATCCGAGGCTGGAACAGGAGGAAGAAGAAGAGGAAGAGGAGGAAGACGAGGCCGTGAAGGAGCAGTAGTGAAGAGTAGTCGTAGTGGTCGTTGTGCCTCACCAAGCCCAAGTCAAGGCCATGGACGACCTCTTCAGTGTAATTACTGGCTTTTCTCCTCCCTCCTCCTCTCCTTCCTTCCATCCCTTCCTCCTCCTCCTCTTCCCCTAGTCACCCGGCTCGCCCAAACACACACTAACGTTTAGCTAACTGCCTCCTCTTAACGCAACTAACCAGCAGCTTCAGGTCCGCCTCATGTTTAACTAAATAAGTCTCCGTCGGACCCTCGGGACTCCGGACATACGCTGCCCAGCCGACCGATCGCTTCCCCGCCTCCACTGAACGATAGTATGAGAGAACACCCAAAGGAATCCACACTCTGACCTATAATACAGCGCGAATGACCTTTTCCCAGCATTCCCATCACTCGAAAAATGTTGTAAATCATGATAATTTTGCGTTTTCTATGGAGGTTTTTTTTCTTCTTCACGGTGAGCTGCTCTAGATCGCTGCGTCCCGTTACCAGAGGCTTCTTACCGAGAGCTACTGGGGCGGCGCTGCTCCAGAGAGAACGGCCTCTGCCCCGCCTGGAAAATTATACCCTTCCAGCGTCCCATTACAAGTTTATGGTCCGGCGCGGGGGAAAAGACAACCCACTAAAAACGAGTTAATTGAAAAATCAAAATAGTCATCACATGGAGAAGGAGGAGAAGTAGGAGGAGGAGGAGGAGGAGGAGGAGGAGGAGGAGGAAAAGAAGGGGGAGGAGGAAGAAAAATGGAGAAATAGTGAGGAGGTAGATTCGGACGGAGAGGGAAAGGAGGTAAAGAGAGAGAAAGAGAAACACAGAGAGAGAGTGAGAGGGAGGGAGGGAGGGAGGCAGGCAGGGAGGGAGGGAGGGAGGTAGGAATGAGAAGGGTGTAAGTAGACAGTGAATAGAGATAAAAAAAAAGAAGAAATGAAGATAGAGAGAGATTAATATAGAGAAAATGGCAGAAAGGAAGTCATCTGGGAATTAAATAGAATAGTGTAGGAAGAGAGAGAGAGAGAGAGAGAGAGAGAGAGAGAGAGAGAGAGAGAGAGAGAGAGAGAGAGAGAGAGAGAGAGAGAGAGAGAGAGAGAGAGAGAGAGAGAGAGAGAGAGAGAGAGAGAACCAAACCAGTTACCTGTATTTTTATTTATCATAGCAATAACTTAGAATTCAGTCATTGCTTAGAAACAATTTATTCATATATTTATTTGTTCATTCCCAATTTATTTTATCTGCTTTACCATCAGTTATATTTATTAGCTCATTATTTTTTTATGTTCCTACACAAAGTTTTAGAACATTGTCATTCCCTTTATTGCAATTTATTTATTTATTATTGCAATGTACATAATTTTTACATGTATAAAGTACACTGTCCTTTTTTTTTATCTATTACTTAACCATTTATACTGTATATATATAAATCTGCTCGTATATGTTTTTATTTATTGTTACGAGAAAATACTTTACTTTAAATACAATAAAAAAAAACTTTAAAATAAATTCATATAGAAGGAAATAAAGGAAAGATTTTTATGTGAGAGAGAGAGAGAGAGAGAGAGAGAGAGAGAGAGAGAGAGAGAGAGAGAGAGAGAGAGAGAGAGAGAGAGAGAGAGAGAGAGAGAGAGAGAGAGAGAGAGAGAGAGAGAGAGAGAGAGAGAGAGAGAGATGGGGGGTTAGACAGGTAAGGGAGGTCAAAAGGACAGGTGGTAATGGCAGGTTTTCTTGTAATTGGTCTCTTTTAACACATTCTTGGTCCACACCGACGAAAACCTCCTCCTCCTCCTCCTCCTCCTCCTCCATCTCTTGTAAATGTGTCTATATTTTTCTTATTTTCTTATTTCTTTTTTTTTGACGTCTATTTGAGGTCATTCATAAAAATAATAATTCTTCAAGTGAGATTGCACTAATTGTCTTTCTGTTCGGAACACTCGAGCGACGTTTATCATCATTCACTTTGTTGTTTGTTTTTTCTGTGTTGGAGTGATACTTTGTGACTCCCGTGGCTGCGAGAGGTCATGTTTCTTCTCTATTTATTTGTTTAGACTTCTGAGGTTACTCGTGCTGTCTTTGAAGTTTCTTTTTTCCTATATTTGTTGTCATTATGCACCTGTTTTTACCTTACTATTTCGGTCTTCCTGACACTCGTATTTCTTGTTAAATTGGCTT
>JAPQNM010000049.1:8204786-8214786 GCA_029783475.1 Metacarcinus magister
GCAAACGTAACTCTATATAAAAAAACACATGTCATTGAGGATTGCAGAAGCGTCGAACACGATAATGAAGAGAATAAAAACGTGTTCATGACCTGCAGTTTACGTGTCCCTTGACGAGGAGGAGAAGCCGTGTGAGGGTTGGTGGCACTCTGTTCACGTCTCATTACTCACTGCATTACATCTCTCAGAGGCGCGTTAAACCATCCCAAATTAGCTCATGCCTAGCACCGTTTGTTACACTCGCACACACATTAAGGAAAAGGGGAGAGAAGAAAAGAAAAGCGTAGTATGAAACGAAGCTCCACGCCGGGTTCTCGCTGTCATCAAATCCGCGACAAGGTCTTCAATCCCGCGCGTGAAAGTGGTGTAGTGGTGGTAATCCTTGTTATTTTGTTTCGCTTATCAGCCCTGGACTTGAGAATTACAGCCCCACACTCTCACTTCTCATATTTGGGTGTTGTAAACTTTATGATGGAAGAGAATTTATATGTTTTTTTCGTCTTGAGTCATTACTATAATTTTGAGGCACAAGGACGCGCCCTCCTCGCGTGCTGGTGTGGAAGGGTGCGTTGCACTACACACACACACACACACACACACACACACACACACACACACACACACACACACACACACACACACACACACACACACACACACACACAGGGAGGGGCTGCGTGCGTCCCTTCCCGCCCTCGGAAATACTATCGTCGTGTCGCCACACAAGACGAAGGAGACCCCTGGACTCCCCTGAGCCGCTTGGGTGTTTCCTGGCGCTAATGAGTGTTCCTTCATTAGGGGAAGGGGTGGCGACTCCCTCCCCTTCCCTTCCCTTCCCTTCCCTTCCCTTCCCTTCCCTTCCCTTCTTACTTTTCCTTCTTTCCCTCCTTTCTTCCCATGCTTCTCCCTCTGGTCTTTCATCATTCCTCCTCCTCCTCCTCCTCCTCCTCCTATCGTGTCCCTAGCCAGGCGTCCACAACATTCCCGCCGGAGGAAGCTGGGCGTGGTTAAGCCTCACCAACACACACTCGTCTCTCGTCTCCACGTCTGCGATCTTCACATTTTCGCTTCACTGTGGACCCTTTTCCTGGTAATGAGTGACGATAATTATCTTAATGAATTTAATGATACTTCAATAGGAGGTGAGAGAGAGAGAGAGAGAGAGAGAGAGGGAGGGAGGGAGGAAGGAGAGAGTGTGAAGGGTTAAATGAGAGAGAAATTCAATACACACATAAATATATATAAATACTTTGATTAAAATTCCCTGAGTGATTATGATGATGATGATAATGATGATGATGATAATGATAATGATGACGAACAGTGAACATTATTGGTTCTTATGGCAATGACGATGACAAGAACTAGACAAAAAAAAAAGAAAAAACCAGCCACGACAACGATATCATGATAGAAAAAAAACAATAATAATGCATTCAGACGATGGAGTTTCACAAGATTTCAGCAGCGGGGTGGGACTAGGGGGTGGGGCGGGGTGGGGCGGGGCAAGGGCGGGGGCAGGGGCGGGGGCGGCGTGATCAGCAGAGTCCCGCAGTCATTATAGCATCACAGGAAATCACGAGACGAGACCAGACCACGAGGACGAGTTAGTGTGTCTCGCAGCGGCAGTGGTGGTGGTGGTGGTGGTGGTGGTCAGCGTTTTAGATGTTGAGTATTAATATGTTAATACCAGACGGCCATTAGAGGTTAAAAAAGGTTAAATGCTTTCATCCCTCCATCGTAATGTTCTTAACGAGGCGCTTACATGCAATTACCGGATTGAAATACCCAGTTGGCTCTTAATTTTAGTCCCCGCACCGATGGAGGAGGACTGGGCGTGGGAGGAGGCGTGTGTTGGGCCTCACGTGCATGGGGGGGGCGTGGGGGGCGTGGTGGTGGTGGTGGTGGTGGTTTAAAATGTCACAGATTGGCTCGTGATGTGTGAGTGAAATTGTTGAAGGGTATGAAAAGTAAGGAGGAGGAGGAGGAGGAGGAGGAGGAGGAGGAGGAGGAGGAGGAGGAGGAGGAGGAGGAGATGGCGGTAAAGAAGGAAAACAATGAAGAAAAGAAGGAAAGAAAAATGGACGTAGTAGTAGTAGTAGTAGTAGTAGTAGTAGTAGTAGTAGTAGTAGTAGTAGTAGTAGTAGTAGTAGTAGTAGTAGTAGTAGTAGTAGTAGTAGTAGTAGTAGTAGTAGTAGTAGTAGTAGTAGTAGTAGTAGTAGTAGTAGTAGTAGTAGTAGTAGTAGTAGTAGTAGTAGTAGTAGTAATAGTAGTAGTAGTAGTAATAGTAGTAGTAGTAGTAATAGATAATAACAAAGAAAGATAAAACACCTCAGAAAAAAAAAGCAAATAAAAAAAAAAAGATCATTAAAATAGCAAGAGAAGAAAAATTATATGGAAAACCAGGAGGAAGAGGAAGAGGAAGAGGGGGAGGAAGAGGAAAAGGAAAAATAAGTATAAGAATGAAAAAAAAAAACTATGTACCTCACCTGCCCGTCCAATCAGTGCATAATAAAGGTCAGCAACACACACACACACACACACACACACACACGTCCTTTGATTGTAGCACGTCTGTATTTGTTTATTGCGTTTGGTGTTCTCTCCCTGGGTGCAGCTGGTCCTTGGGATGCGTCGTGCAGCTGACTAATCACAGGTGCGTGCGTACAAAGACGTGTTAAGGGCAGGTGTTCCGTCCTTCCACTGGCAAGCACCAACATATTGCTTTATCATATCCCAGTAATCACTTAGCGGTTCAATTTCACTCCCCACACACACACACACACACACACACACACACACACACACACACACACACACACACACACACACACACACACACACACACACAAGACACGCGAGATGCTTAGCCTGAACACCATCAATATTTTACTCCAGGAATCAATTACTCCTTAGAATTAACTTTTTAATCACAATACCTTGTTCTGCCTTGATAAGAGAGACCATGAGCCAGCCATTTCGTGAGGAGTGAGAGGGTGGACAGGGGCCGGGGAGGAGGGAGGGAAGGAGGGAGGGAAGGAGGGAAGGAAGGAGGGAAGGAAGGGGGAAGAGAAAATGTTGGATGCACGGATGGGGTGCATGGGGATGGGGCAAGCGTGGGAAGGGAGAGCGAGAGGAAAAAGTGATAGGAAAGATATTTTTCTTTTCTTTATTTTACAATTTTTTTCTCTCTGTTTCATGCAAATATTCACGGAGTTGGGTCAAGTTGGTTAGTCGGTATCGTGTCGGGATGGTATGTGTGTGTGTGTGTGTGTGTGTGTGTGTGTGTGTGTGTGTGTGTGTGTGTGTGTGTGTGTGTGTCGGGTGTGTGTCGGGTCGCCGCCATCTTGTTGAGCTGACTGCAGAGTTGTAATTCTTGCTTGCAGTTAACTATTGCTACACATGTCACCTGGCAGCCCTAAGTGTAACACCTGTATACACTCTGCACTCGTATGCAACACCTGTCCCCTTGCACGCACACACATGCACATGCCAGTATCTACACCTGTGCACACCCTCACGCTCACATACATATACTTTTCATAAATACATACATAAATACACACATTAATATACACATCAGTATTAATTAAGCCGTCTACACACCTGTTATCTAACACACACACACACACACACACACACACACACACACACACACACACACACACACACACACACACACACATAAACGTACTTTGAACACATGTATACCTGCCAGAACACACCTGCAATGCCATGTGTGTATCTTAATTAAACTACAACGATGTAAACAAACAAACCAAGACATCTACGACGTGTGTGTGTGTGTGTGTGTGTGTGTGTGTGTGTGTGTGTGTGTGTGTGTGTGTGTGTGTGTGTGTGTATGTGTGTGTGCACGACGCCAGCCTTTCACGTGCAGGCTTCGTGACACAGGTGAGGGGGAGTGTGGCAAGACCGGTACAGTTGAGCGATGTCTCAATTTACAAGCGACTGTGTTATTTACTGATGCGTGATGCCCGTGTTTAGCGGCCTGGCTAGAAACGTCCCCGTGTGTGTGTGTGTGTGTGTGTGTGTGTGTGTGTGTGTGTGTGTGGGTGTGGGTGTGGGTTCGTGTACGTATTTATCTGTTTATCTCCGCTGAGCACAGTTACACACGAGAGTTAATTCATTCATATATTTACATTCTTATTTACAGCCGAGCTCTCAAGAACCGGCAGCACCTTAATGAAATACCTGCGGGAACCTTGTTAGGGATTACCTGGCCTCTCCCGGCACAGGTGTACAGGCCTAGACGCACCACCCTCACCCCCACGTCCTCCAACACCACTAACACGTCCCTCACCGTCACCACCCAACGCACTTCACTCTATCATCACAACACCACCGCCGCCTCGTCCTCATCACCTAATATTCACGCGTCATTGAATCCCATCATCACCTTTATCACCATGTTCGCTGTCTGGATATTGCTACATGCTATCTTATTGCGACTACGACCTCATCAGTGCAGGTTGTTTTAATGTAGTGGATGCAGAAGGCGCAGCAGGGGACAGAGAATGTTTTTGCGATGTTAAGTTAAGAGTTTTTAGGTCTGGATCTTCGTTTTAATTTCTCGTTTCGTTTATGATTGTGTATTCTCTTTTTAGCTCGATTTTTCCAATTTTCTGTTCTCGGTTTCACTCAAAAATTATGTGATTGCTTAACTTAAACATTTTCACTTCGTTTTCTTCCAGTCTTATGTTCTCAGGTTTTTGGTCTTTTTTGATTGAGTTCATAGTCTGTCTTGCACATTTGGGTCTTGGTTCCAGGATGTTGGGACTCGTTTCCAGCGTCGAGTCTTGCCACACCCGCCGCTCTCGTGCCTCTAACGAATCCATCTCCCGCGTTATCTGGTGTAAGTCTCGCTCTCTCAGACGATGGCCGCCTCTCCTCGTCCTTCTGCATCCTAGCATCGCGTCTCTCCTTCCCTTATCACGATGAATGAAAATGCGTCTGGACTGATAACGCTTTGCAAGGCTCCTGAAATTACCTGAAGTCTCGCCGCTTCCACCCAGAGCGACAAGCTGGCCTCGTAGGTTCTAGTTTGGCCGCGGATACGAATCAAGCCTGAGCCGAGGACGTGACTGGGTTATTGCCTCGCCCTTAATTAACTTAGCGGGCCTCCACCTCAAGTCGAAGGCGCGTGTCCATAAGTCGTGGCACCGTACTGGTCTTGACTGCTGGGGAGGGGGAGGAGGAGGAACAAGAGGAGGAAGAGGAGGAGCAGGAGAGAATAAATAAATAAAAAAAACAGGAACAGCAGAAGCAGGAATGTACAAAAAAAAGATAAAGTAGCAATAACAAGAATGAGTGGCCAAAATTTTTCAACGAATGGAAATAAAAAAAGGCAATAAAATGTTACTCATGAATTCTTAATGCATGACAGTACGAGGGAAAAATTTAGAAACCATAAATAAATCAATAAAATCAATCAAAAGCAAACTGAACCACACAAAATGAGAGTGAGAGAAAAAAACAAAAGAATTCAAACCTTCTAACCCACATACTAGAAAGGAGGAAATACTTTGAGGAGATAAAAGGCAGAAAGAGAGAGTTAGAGAGAGAGAGAGAGAGGGAGAAAAGAAAGAAAACCTCCCTAAGAACGAGGTAAAGAGGGAGAGAGACAGGAGATATGATTTAAGAGATCACTGTATCGCCAAATCTCCAATGTTATGCAGCAGCCAGGCCCGAAACGACGCTCCGCTAATTACAGCTAACCAGAGTAATGGCCCACTGGATTTACGAGATGGTATCGAGGCTTCAGAGTCGAGCCGTAATGAAGCCGTTCCAGCGAGCTCTTCTAAGTGGCTGGCCCGGGAAGTTCCTGGACCACGGGACGGGTTTGGGATCCCCCTGGACTACCAAGCGTGATGGACGGAGTTTGGGCGAGAAGGCAGCGATCTGAAACTGTGATGTCGGCTGGTTTGGGGCTTGAATAAACTTAGGAGACGCGGCGATGATAGGGTTACTCTGGCCTGGCTGGTAAACAAATGCGTGTTGGCTATTTCTTAAGCGTTGCAAGTGTTTTAAGAATAAGGTTGTGGGTCGCGTTTAGTTGTGGCTTGTTTAGGTGAGTGAAGGGCTGCCGTAAGTAGTAGTAGTAGTGCGAGTAAGTGATTACGTGGAGTTCCTCGCGAGCGGCAGATTATGCGCGGGAGGACTTGGGGAAGCTCACCGATAAGCCCACACCGACTTAACACACTTCACCGACATATAATGAAGCGCTCACCCGCTCGGCCAGTACTTAGCGTCTTCCCTTCACAACATAGGGACGTCCATTTACCTACTGCACCAGCACCTTCAAGCACCTACACACCCACTACTTTCACCTCCTAAATAGCACCTGAGACACCGGGTAGCGCTGCACTGAACAACCTTAGTACCGTCTCAGCACCTCCTCCCCGCGGCGAAATGAACACATGAGAGGTGCTTCTCTATATCCCCCATCCTTCCCTCCTTGCCTCCCTCCCTTCCTTCCTCCCGCTGCCTTCCATGCACCCCAACAGGCATCAACACGACGTATGTTCCGCCGTTATGTTCCTCGACTATGCAAATCCTTGGCCTGTAATGTTTTCTTGGTCGGAGTGGAGGGTTGAGATGGTAATGCCTAAAATGGAGACGGACGCCGAGTATACCTGGTGAAGTATAATTAGTATGTTAAACAGCACCGCTATGAATGGGGTGTCCCGGGCGTCGTGGCATTAAGAGCATCACCACCACCCCCCCCGCCCGTGTTGGTCGCCCCCGTCAGGTGTGCCCCCGTGTAATTGGCGGTACTCGGGTGAAGACTTGGTTGTGCTCCCGTTTAAGTGCGCGCGTACGAGAGGCGTGCTTGACTCTGGTGCTCGTCCGGCGTCCCTCAGGGTAGGAATGTGCTAAATACTCTTCCTTATAAGCCCTGCAAGCGGTACACATGTTGCTTCTCCCTCTCTCTGTGTGTGTGTGTGTGTGTGTGTGTGTGTGTGTGTGTGTGTGTGTGTGTGTGTGTGAAGGGGCTCAAATGGGTATATTGAGTGCGTTTCAGTGTTTGGTGTGATATTTATGTCCTCGTTTGAACGTAATTGAAGGAGAGTCATTAAGGGACTGCAGACCGGCTGTGTGAGGGAGAGGAAGGCCAGGTTGTCAAGGCGGGAGGAATGACATAAGAAAATGGTAAAAATAATATCAAATACAAAAAGTAAAAATAGTTATAAAAAAATATTAGCTGTTTTGAGTTGATTTTATTATTTTTTTTTAAACATTTGATTCATCTCATTACGTCACCCTTATTTATTTATTGTCATCATTTTCTTTAAATTTCTGTTCATTATAAGTTCCGTATCCTGGGTTTTTCTTTTTTTTTTCCCAGAATATAATACAATACAAGGACGACGATTGTTAGGAAAAGATAAATATTATGAAAAGCCAAATTATGTCAGGGAAGGAACATATTACGGGTTACAAAAGATCTAGACAGTAATTTGAGTGCAATCCATCTTGAGAAAATAGAGACACGACTGGAAGCAGAAAATAACAAAACACGTACATATAAAAACGACCGTGAGAGTAATATAAAGGAGACAAGGTGAAAGTGGGAGGGTGGGAAGGCCATATTAGCGGGAAAAGGAGGAGGAGGAGGAGGAGGAGGACGAGGAGGAAGAGGAGGAGGCGTCGGGCAGGCTGGGTGGGTCCAGGATGAGGTGTTGTGTTAAAATGCGAGTCAGAGGAAAGTTAATTAAACCCCAAAACACAGTGCCCACCTGCCCGCTCTGCCAGGTATGTGATGCCCCACCAACTACCAATTAATACATTTAATTAATACCATCTTCATCTTAATTGAACTAATCTATTTGGACGCGGGGCGGGGGCGAGGCGGGTGGCGGTGGCCCTCAATACTTGCAATCACTCGAGCCATAAATTTAGTCCAAGCTCGATCCATCTGCAGGCCGCGAGGGGCTAGCTGTGCGGGGAGTCTATGCGGGGAGGTGCATGAAGGGAATGTAATGACAGACCCGCCTCACCTCACCTCGTCTCGCCTCGCCTTGTGCCGCCCGAGGAACACCAGAAGGAGGAAGAACAGGAGAAAGAGGAGAGTAAAAAAAAAAGGAGAGAGAAATAAAATAGTTTCTCCTCACATAGCAATAATGATAGTAATAATGATGATGTAAATATTAATGTAATGATAATAGTAATGCAAATAGTAATTACGATGCTTATATTTTCTTCTCATATTTATCTTCCTACATATTTCTTCCTCCTCTTATCACTTGTATCTCATTCCTTTTCCCCACAACTTTCTATTCTCTCCTTCCTCTCCTCCTCCTCCACCAGGGATAGATAAGAAAGAGGGAGGGAAGGAGGAAGGGATAGATAACGAGAGAGGGAGGAACAGAGGGAGGGAAGGAGAGAGAGAAAAAAAAGAGTAGGAATACCTCACCTTTCCCCTCATTTCCTCACTCCCCTACAAAGGCAGCGCGAGGGAGGGGAGAGAAGGGGAGAGGGAGGGGAGAGAAGGGGAGAGGGAGGGGAGAGAAGGGGAGAGGGAGGGGAGAGAAGGGGTATATCAGGTAATTTATTCTATAGGTGACACTTGAACGGAGAGGAAGTGAAGGGAGAGATGACATGGATGGTATGAAATGTAGACATCATCTCCTCCTCCTCCTCCTCCTCCTCCTCCTCCTCCTCCTCCTCCTCCTCCTCCTCCTCCTCCTCCTCCTCCTCCACCCAACCGAATCCCAAACGAAGTAAAAACCTAAGCCTATGGTAAAAATAATAATAGAAATGATAAAAAGTCTCGCCCTTAGCCAGTCTTAACGTCGATGTGGGAAGGACGTGAAGGTGGAATCGGTCAATAGAGTAGAACAAAAAATAAAGATAAGTGGAAATTAAGCCCAAAATGAGATAATTGCATGTCGGACAGGTAAATTTGGGCTCCCACGTCCCCGTTCTCTCTCTCTCTCTCTCTCTCTCTCTCTCTCTCTCTCTCTCTCTCTCTCTCTCTCTCTCTCTCTCTCTCTCTCTCTCTCTCTCTCTCTCTCTCTCTCTCTCTCTCTCTCTCTCTCTCTCTCTCTCTCTCTCTCTCTCTCTCTCTCTCTCTCGGGTTCACTTTAAACAGTCGAGTTAGTTTTGTTTGTTTAATAAGAAGTTGATTTGTAGTAGTGACGAGAGAGAGAGAGAGAGAGAGAGAGAGAGAGAGAGAGAGAGAGAGAGAGAGAGAGAGAGAGAGAGAGAGAGAGAGAGAGAGAGAGAGAGAGAGAGCGTTCAGATTTCTCAATGTTTTCATTATTTATTGAAAAAATATTGTTGCTATTATTATCATTATTATCATTATTATTATTATTATTATTATTATTATTATTATTATTATTATTATTATTATTATTATTATTATGATTATTGTTAATATTATTATTAATATTATTACTATTATTATTATTACTATTATTATTATCATTAATATCATTAATATTAAGTATGAGTTTTATATTGGTTTTAATGTTTATTGCATTCATCATATTTTCACTTCATTGATTTTATGTTCTTATATTATTACTAAATAGTTTAATTCTTATTTACTCTCTCCCTCCTGCCGTCCTTCCTTCTATCCCTTTCTTTCCTTCCTCTATCTTCCCTCTCTCCTTCCTCTATCTTCCCTCTCTCCTTCCCTCCCTCCCTCCCTCCTTCCCTCCCTCCTTCCCTCCAGGTAACTAGGGGAGGGCAGGTAATATGTTCGGTAATTGATTATTAAATCATAGGAGACCCCTTCCACCCCTCCCTTCCACCCCTCCCTTCCACCCCTCCCTTCCACCCCTCCCTTCCACCCCTTCCTCCCTCCACTCCTCCCTTCCACCCACTCCACCCCCCCCCCCTCCACCCCTCCCTACCACCACCTCTTGTCCTTCTCGATGCTAGTACACGCCACGGGGACCCACGCCTTCACCCACGCCCACACCCACGTCCATAACTTCACCCTTACCCACGCACGCCCACGCCACGCCCGCAT
>JAPQNM010000049.1:8217286-8224786 GCA_029783475.1 Metacarcinus magister
TCCCTCTCCCTCTCCTTCTCCCTCTCACCTCTCTCTCTCCCTCTCACCGCTCCCTCTTATCTCTTCCCCTTTAGGTCCCTTCTTTCTCAGAGTCAGTGCATCCTCCTCCTCCTCCTCCTCCTCCTCCTCCTCAAATATTTAGAAGCCAATCCACAACTAAAATACTATCCGTTAACGTAGCAAACTTTGAGTAAGTTCATCCTGATGTACCTAACTTACGAAATGTCGATTCAAAAGACGTCGCTAGTGGCCTGACATCGCTTGCCAGGAAGTAGTGGTAGCAGTAGTGGTAGTGACAGTATGGTCTTGGTTGGCCTTCCTTTCCCTGCCAGCCATGGCTGGGGAGAGAAGCCTTCACCCTTACTATCCTGTATCCTTCACTCTAGAGTAGATAGTGTAGTCTCACAAACAGCCTCGTAAGGGCCAGCAGGCCTGTTGTTGTTTGTTCTTCCTATGTGTTCCTATGTGTTCCTCCTCCTCCTCCTCCTCCTCCTCCTCCTCCTCTTCCTCCTCCTTAAGTGTTTTAGTGTTGGTGTTTATTTAGCTGTTCGTTATGATATGCGAGCAGGAATGTTAATGGTGTAGAAATAAACAAAAATTAATGATGATAATAATAGTAATAATAATGATAATAATAACAGACAAGGTTATCATGAACAAAAACTGGTATAAACACACACACACACACACACACACACACACACACACACACACACACACACACACACACACACACACACACACACACACACACACACACACACACACACACACAGAAAAAGGAAGGACATTGAAAGCAGGTGAGACAGATGGAGACAGAGTGGAAGAGGGAGAGAGGAAGGAAGGGGAAGGGGGGAGGAGATGCAAGGGAGGGAAAGGGAGAATGATATGGGAAAAGGGAGGAAAGGGAGGTAAAGGGGGGAGAAGGTAGTGTTATGAGAGGGATGAGATCATAATTACTTGCATGAGGTGAGGAAGGCAGGTGAGTGACAGGACAGGTAAGGGTGGGGAGGCGCGGCTCTGCTCTCTTGCATGACTGAGAATTTTTACTATACACTATAATGCATATTAAGCCACGACTACTACTACTACTACTACTACTACTACTACTACTACTACTACTACTACTACTACTACTACTACTACTATTGTTATTATCTATATATCAATCTATATCTACCAATCTTTATATTCATCTGTATTTATATGTCTATCCATCTTTCTTTAAGTGTATATCGATTGTAATAGAGAGTAGACGTGTTCCATGAGTCCAGGTAAACAGGTAATAACTTAAGAATGATTAGCAGGCAGGTAATATTTATGCATGAGATCAAGTTATCATCATACCCTCAATATACTGTCTCGATATTACGCTCCTCAATCCATTTATGATATTAACTTTTAACACTTCATCTTGTATACTTTTTGACTCTCTTGTTTACTCTCTCTCTTTTTTTTTCTCTCTCTCTCTCTCTCTTGTTCTTATATTGATTGTTTTCCTCACTCCTGCTTCACTTTTTTTCTTCCTTCATTTATTTAGTATCTTCTGACGCTTCAAATATAATAAGAATGTCTTGATTATTCTTATGATACATGTTTTCCTTGAATCCTCTATTAGTTTCTCATGTTTTTTTTAATTATCTGTTTATAATTGTATTGCCAATTTGTTATCAGTATTATCGTATTTAAGTTTTGTTATTCAATCAGTATAAGAGTTATGATATATATTTAACTATTATAAGAAGATACAACAAAAAGAAGAAATGTACGAGTTCAAACTGAATTAAAAGTTTCGTTTCGATCCTCCTTATGAAGCAAATTCGGTTCAGATTTTCAAATGAAGTTCTGAAGGCAATCACAATCTTATATCCATACATGACCGTGTTTGTCAGTACTCCATACAGAAAGATAAACACACAAACACACATTTTCATAAAGCCGCCACACCTACTGAATCAAGTCTTCTAAACAGACTTTCCATCATTGCATTGTTCGTGGAGGAAGGAAGGTGAACCAGTGTCGTTATGTGGTTCGAACCGCGAGTGGGTTTTCTTAACGAGTGCATCACAGCTGGCCTTGTAGATAGCTTGTTTTTGCAGCAGGAAGAAGCAATTACTCTCTCTTCTATAAACACCGACGCTAATCTAACTTGACTGAACAGAAGTGAACATAACTAGACGTCATTACCTTCTTCAGAAACCAAAGTAAGTTAAGGATGAGTGCGCATTTCCACAACCACAGATCTTATAGTAACCTCATTTTCCCTTCACCTTCCCACGTCTAAAAGAAGCTTAGTCAGGGTTTTGAAGGCTGTGTTTTGCTTCTAAGTTCTCCCTGTTTTCTCTCCCTCCACGTACTGTCTCTCGTTGGCATGTTGTTTTGCCGGCCTGAGGGGAATGTGATTGTGGCTGGGAGGGTTTGCATTTTTTGTTTCTTTCTTCCTCGTCTTGCAAGGAACACGAGCCGCGAGACGGACGCTGCAATTACCTGGGACTAATTCGTCGATGTCAGGCATGTAATCTTTTTTCCTGCCCGACATTCCGCGCCGAAGCAGTTGTCGCTCCGAACTGACTCCAGGAGTTTTTAATAACATCTACATGCATGTATTTTTTTTTTCTCTCTCTCTCTCTCTCTCTCTCTCTCTCTCTCTCTCTCTCTCTCTCTCTCTCTCTCTCTCTCTCTCTCTCTCTCGTGTGTGTGTGTGTGTGTGTGTGTGTGTGTGTGTGTGTGTGTGTGTGTGTGTGTGTGTGTGTGTGTGTGTGTGTGTGTGTGTGTGTGTGTGTGTGTGTGTGTGTGTGTGTGTGTGTGTGTGTGTGTGTGTGTGTGTGTGTGTGTGTGTGTGTGTGTGTGTGTGTGTGTGTGTGTGTGTGTGTGTGTGTGTGTGTGTGTGTGTGTGTGTGTGTGTGTATGTGTGTGTATGTGTGTGTCTGTCTGTGTGTGTCTGTGTCTGTGTCTGTGTGTGTGTGTGTGTGTGTGTGTGTGTGTGTGTGTGTGTGTGTGTGTGTGTGTGTGTTCCCTGCAGTGAGTCGTTTAACCAACACATCCTGGGCCTCGTGGTCTCGGTGCCTCCCCGCCCCTCACACCAGCAGTGCCGCGTCGTGCCCCCTGACACGGGCCTTGCATCGCTGGCCAACCATTTCCAACATTGACATTCACTCAAAACAAAAGATTTTAAACACAAAGGAAGTGTTGCAAGTAATGTTTCCTCCGCCCTTCTCACTGACACCTTCACAATACACACTAAACACTGATCCTATTCACTGATGCTGTGCTCATTACATCACTCACATATACGTAGACATGTGTGTATAAATATATATATATATATATATATATATATATATATATATATATATATATATATATATATATATATGTAACCAATGATGAAAGCCTCGTTCATCCAAGATTATTGTTACCAAAAGAAAACAAAGTCGGTCATAAATAGAGGATCCTGCTAATTAACATCCAATCACTTATATTAAAGAGGGAGACAAGAGAACATCGATAGTTGTTACGTCTATATTTTCTTGAGCTGTATGTCAGGTGGAAGCATTAAGGTGGAATTTATTTAGATATGCACGTTTAGGAACCTATCCGCCGCGGACTATAAATAACAGGAAGATAACGCCGCTCATAAACAACATGGTATCGGCGGCCAGGCGGGGCTGCGTGGCATTTGAAGGCGACTGGATTCCCTTGGTACGATGGTCCCTTGTTTCCACCTCGATTTGAGTGAGTGATGCAGCAAGATTGGTGGATTTATTTATACGTGTGTGTGTGTGTGTGTGTGTGTGTGTGTGTGTGTGTGTGTGTGTGTGTGTGTGTGTGTAAAGGCACTTAAGCTTCATAAATAAATAATGAAAGGTAATGAATGCCCTTGAAGGTCTGTCTACAATTACCTGAACTGAGACACACCTGTGAGTGAGGCAACTGGTCCACCTTAGCCCCGAAAAGTGTGTTCTAATCAGCCATGTGGGTCCAGGTGTGCAGGTTCCAAGGTAATGCGGCTAATTAAGGGTGACAGTGCCTGCTTGGTAGACATACTTAAGCTTAATGGCGGAAGGAATACAAGTTTTATATTTCATACTCTTTTTTTTTTTTCGTTTTGTTTTGGCAGAATTTTTTTGATGTATTAATGCGAGTAATTGTGATGATGAATTCTCGTAAAGGTAAAAATATGATCATCTTTTACATCAACTATATTCATGGAGTTGATTTATTTGTATTTTATTTGTAGTTAAATTTATATAATGTTCTTTTTTTGTTATATTTGTGTTAGTAGTATTTTTTTTTTTTTTTTCTGTTTCTTTTCATGCATCTTTCTTTCCTCTGTTTTCTTTACTTCACTTTTTTCTCTTTTTCTTTTACCTTGTATTTATTTCCTTTCTCTCTGCATCAATTAATTCCTTTATTTTATCGTTCTCTACGTGTAATAATATTCTGACTCTCAATATCCATTACTTAAAGTCTCTCTCTCTCTCTCTCTCTCTCTCTCTCTCTCTCTCTCTCTCTCTCTCTCTCTCTCTCTCTCTCTCTCTCTCTCTCTCTCTCTCTTTCTCTTTCACGTTACCCTCCATTCTTCCTCCCTTTCTAGATTACCTTTTTATCCTTACCACGGTCTTCTTGTCTTCCCTCCTTCCCTGTTCCTATACCTCCATCCCTTCTCTCTCTCTCTCTCTCTCTCTCTCTCTCTCTCCTCTCTCTCTCTCTCTCTCTCTCTCTCTCTCTCTCTCTCTCTCTCTCTCTCTCTCTCTCTCTCTCTCTCTCTCTCTCTCTCTCTCTCTCTCTCTCTCTCTCTCTCTCTCTCTCTCTCTCTCTCTCTCTCTCTCTCTGTGTGCCGATACTGATCAAGGGTTCCGCCCCAGTGCTGTAAACTCCAGTATCTCTCCGCCCACCCGTCAGCGGCCAAATGAGATCGATTTTTTAACACCGTTCTATCTAGTGTATCGCGTCAGATTTCCATATTTCATGTATTTTCATTGCTCGCCGGGACGCGTTGTAGGTTTTCCCGGACGCGAGTGTTTTATTACCAGCGTGTAGACGGAGCTGGATGCTGCTTAATCTCACCAGCATAAGAGAGATGTAATGAGCTGACCGGCCGCTAGGGAGACGTGGTGGTGGTGGTGGTGGTAGTGGTGGTGGTGGTGGTGGTTGTGGTGAATGTCTCACTTATACCCTTCCCTCCTTCCCTCCCTCCCCCTTCATCCTTGCCTCCCCCTTCACCCCTGCCTCCCCCCCCCTTAAGCCCTCTTCCTCGGCCTCTGATAAAGCCTCACTGATATCTTGAACAAGCTGCGATTTGCCCTTGATAACCTAACATACACGAATACACTGAGGAGGGGGGCGGGGGGGGGGCGGGGGGGCGTTGGACAAAAGGGGCGTACACCGATAGCTTGTGTCCGATATGCCGATATATTAAGTTCGCCTCCCGGTATTCTCAATTTAGCTAGTACCGATAAGGGCGATACGAGGCAGCCATCTTGATAGTGCGGGGCTGCTGTCTGTGGGGCGGGAGTTATGATGGTGATAAGGACGGCGATGTAGCTGCAAGGGCGGTGAAGGCGGGGCGCTGCGGTGGTAAGTTGTGATAAAGATGGTGATTGTGATGTTGATGCTGATGCTGATGATGATGATGATGGTGGTGATGATGATGATGATGATGGTGATAGTGATGAAGGGGAGAAGTACAAGAAGATTGTTGATAATTGATGTTATTATTATTATTATTATTATTATTATTACTATTATTATTATTATTATTATTATTATTATTATTATTGTAGTAGTAGTAGTAGTAGAAGTAGCAAAATCAAGAGAGAGAGAGAGAGAGAGAGAGAGAGAGAGAGAGAGAGAGAGAGAGAGAGAGAGAGAGAGAGAGAGAGAGAGAGAGAGAGAGAGAGAGAGAGAGAGAAAGATGGGAGCGTTAAGCAATAATTAATCAACAACCAACAAGACTCAATACAAAAAAAAAAAGAGCATCGTTGGTTTTGCGGGCACAAGATAACTCTAGGACCTGCTTGTACACCCTGACGGCAAGATGGCGGATGTCCCCTCCCCCCCTTTACCCCCTATTCCTCCCCCTCTTCCCCTCTCCTTCGCTTCCCCAACATTCCCCTCCTCCACTCCCTCCTTTCTATCCTCTCACATATTCTTCCCTCCTTCAATTCTCTTTATTTTATCTTATCCCTTTTTTTCATTATTCGTCTTTTATTTTCCTTGTTTTTTCATATCTTCATGTGTTATTTTGTTTTATTATTTTTTCCTTACTTGCTTTCTCTTCCCTTCTCCCCCTTTCCAAATCCTCTCAAGCCTTCACGCCCTCTTACTACACCCTAATTGTACTGTTCCTCTCACTTTAATACTTATTTCTTACTTCTAAATACTACGAGGTTGGTCTGTTATGTTTTGTTTTTTTTTACTCTACGTTCTGTTCCTTCAGTTCAGTTCCTGCTATGAGTGTCTACAGAACCTGCATTTATTTATTTTTTTTTAAGACGAGGCTCGTTTTTGCTATTTTTTTCATTTTTTTTTATTGAAACTTATTTTTTTTCTTCAATTGTTTCTGTGTCTCATTCGATCATTTGTGTTTCTTTCATAAAATCTATTTGCGTTGAGTGATTTGATTTTCATTTGTTATTTGTTTTATTCAATTTTTTTTGCTTCCATTTCATTATCTCATTATTCTTTTTGTTATCTAGTTTTTACGATATTCCTCATTTTCTCTTCGAACATTTCTTTTTTCACTTCCTCCATATTTTTCATTCCCTTGTAATTGAATGTTTCTGTTATATCTATTTGCTTGTAAACAAAAATTCATTCCTTATCTTTCCGCTTCACCCGTCCAACAATTTTTCTTCCTGTGTGTCTACCAATACTTCTCTTCACCGCCTTAGTCTGTCCCTTCCTGTTCCTGTTTCTTCTCCTCTATCTCTTGGACTCCTACTGCCTCGCTCACCTTCACACACACACACACACACACACGCACACACCCACCCACACACACACACACACACACACACACACACACACACACACACACACACACACACACACACACACACACACACACACACACACACACACACACACACACACACACACACACACACACACACACACACACACACACATTTCTTTAGTAATATTTTATGCTTTCTTAATGCATAAATTCTTCCAACTCTTTCTCTGGCTGGATACAATAAAAATGATGATGATAGTAATGATAATGATAATAATGATTATAATAATAATAATGGTAATGATAATAATGATCATAATAATATTAATAATAATGATTATAATAATGACAATGATAATAATAATAACATTAATGATAATAAAAATAAAAATAATAATGATAATAATAATAGTAATGATAATAATAACCTGATAATATTATTTATTTGCACATTCAAAACATCGCAGACTTAGATAATATATATATATATATATATATATATATATATATATATATATATATATATATATATATATATA
>JAPQNM010000049.1:8227286-8244786 GCA_029783475.1 Metacarcinus magister
ATATATATATATATATATATATATATATATATATATATATATATTAATTTGCTTATAAGTAAGTGTTTCTCTTGTATTTGCTTTCTGTTGGAGCAGAATCAGTTTTGTGTCCCGCTGTTCCGTGGTGTCACTAGCGTTGCCATGACACAGAGTGGCATCATGGAGGCATCATGGAGGCATCATGGAGGCATCATGGAGTTTTTGTTTCCGGAACCCTTGATGTGAGTAATGTGTATGAAGGTGGGTGTGAAGTGACGTGTGATGCTATGACATAAGTAGTGACGTGACTACGTTGTAACAAACTGAACCAAACAGTTTGCTGCTAAACCAGTGTTACGACGTCATCGTGTGATGCAAACCCAGGGACACGGTGCCACCTGATTGGCCTCAGTCACATTATTGTAAGGACGTAATGGCAGTACTGGTGTGCGCGGCACTGACCTGTCACGGGGGGCGGCGGAGGGGAGTTGGAGTTGACCAGAGAGGAGATCGAGAAGACGGAGGGAGCCGTGCGAGGTCCGCTGCTCATGATGCTGCTGCTGCCGTTCCCGCCGCCGCTGTTCATGCCGCTACTGTTGCTGACGCCGCCAGGTCCACCGCTAGCGGTGGAGGAGGGGACGCCCAACAGACTGGGTACCTCCATCATGGCGGTGTGAGGGGCCACGCCCACTCCCCTCACCAGCCCCGGCAGGCCGCCCAAAGGCTGGCTGGCACCCCTGCGGGCTTGGGTTGGTACAGCTGCAGAACGCTGCTGCTTGCACGCTGTGTTGGTGTTGCCTGCAGGTGGTCCCCAGGTGGTGGCGCGTCGCCACAGCCTCGTCAGTAGCACTGAGGCGGCGCCTTAATGCGGAAAGCGTATCGTTAGCCACGTGCTCAGGGCACTGCCACGCAAGCCACGTGTTCAGTCCGGCACGGCGCCCCCCGCACACTCACAGCCCCGAGTCTCGCCGCCACACCGTAATTGCAGGGCATCAACTGAGGCAATGTGTCGACGTGCCGCTCGCTACCCGGTGGGCGGAGCCAACTCCCGCCCACACCTCCCGCCCACCACACAGACACACACACACCTGCCGAGACCTTCACATCCCCGACAACACAGTAACAAAAATACTGATTTTTGCACAACAGCTGACCACAGCGAGACGCGGACAGCGGGCGGTGGGTGACAGCCCAGCAGGACGACAGCTCGGACGGCCGTTCAGCTACTCTGGATGACGAGAAGCCTCCCGCCGGTTGTCGCGCGACGCGGCGTGGGCGCGTTGGTCAAGGCATGTGCCTGGCCACCCGTGGGAGGCGTGGTGACGCCCGTGGAAGGGTCACTATAGTAATTGGGGAAGGGGCGCGGCGCTGTGTCACCACGACTGTGACTTCACGGGCTTGTTAGTGGCAGGTGGCAGCAGGTGGGGCTGGACGGCGGTGGGCGGCGGGGCGGTGCAGGGCGGACGGGCGGCGGGCGGAACAGCGCGTCGCGGTGTCAGCGGCGCCGCCTTCGTTATCCGGTGATTGATGACCCTCGGCGGCAGCCAATCAGTGAACAACGACCGCAAGCCCCTCCCATCGGCCGGCCTGGCCCCGCCCCTGCCCCGCCCACCCTGGCCACCCACCACTGCCGGCCTGAGGGAACACCTGCCCGCTCCGGTAATTGATTCCTCGTATCATTGTGGCATTTAGATTAGAGAATTTAATCTGACTTGATATCGAAGGCGAGCACCTCAATTACCCGAGAACCGAACCTTCACCGCACCGCCCGCCCCGCCCCCGCCCCGCCCCCGCCCCCGCCCCCACCCGACTTACTAATCCACCCTTGTGTCCCTTCCTTTGCCTTGCTGCCTTACCCCGACACCCTGCCGCTCACCCGGCCCACCCTGCTCCAGCCCCGTAGGCCTGCCTCTCCACCATGATGGAGAACCCACACCTAATTTTCGTTATTATGCTTAAGTGATTCATAATGAGCTTTCTCGAAAGTCTACGGGACTTTTCATTTACAACTTAATAGGTTTTAGGGTAACCTTTAGGTCTGGAGGGTCACGCAGGCAGGCAGGGAGGGAGGGAGGGAGGGAGGGAGGGAGGGTGGGAGGGAGGGAGCGAGAGAGGGAGGGAGGGTGTGATGCCTGTAGCTGTAGAGGAAGATTCTCAGCCTTTTTTTTAAGAGTATTCAGGAGCAAAAAAATATGAGACTGTGTGTTGGTTTAAAACTTGTAGTGTGCACGTGAAGGTATACAGGAAAGTAATGTAAACTAATCAAGATGTGGGGACGTGCGTGTGCGTTTGTGAATAGTGGTGTGTGTGTGTGTGTGTGTGTGTGTGTGTGTGTGTGTGTGTGTGTGTGTGTGTGTGTGTGTGAAGGTCTAAAAAGAGTCGTGATACTAAGAACTCGAAGGCACATATTTTTTCTTACATTTAGTTGAGCAATCCTTAGAAACTATATAGTGAAAAAAGTTGGTACATACATAATTGTCCTTCCTCACCAAGAGTACATGAATAGATACATAAGTAATGCTATATATTAAAGATTCCAGTACATACGTGAAGCAAGGAGTGAAAGAAAACGTACCAGGTCAGGTGTTTGCTCAAGGCGACGTGTTGTGATGAAGAGAAACGTGCAGGGAAAAAATTAAAGTTAAATATTGAAATCAAAGAAGAAAAATAAGTAATGTATGTCAAACGAATGAATAGGTATCGAGTCCAACACGCAATAATCTGGTGTACAGTTAAATGAATAGGTAAATGAATATATTTGAAGGTAACTAAGTAAGGAGAAAACATAATTATGACCGCTAAGATATTTTCCATTTCCATTTATTCTCACATAGATAAAAGAGTAAGTCAGGAGTTAAAAAAGAAAAAAGTACAATTAAAGATAAGTTCTCTTAATCGCCGTTCCTGAAATATAAATGTAGTGAAAGATCCAAAATTTAAGACCAGTTTAAAAATAATTAATACATTGAAATATATACAATTTTTTTTACTCTACTACTACTATTACTACTACTACTACTACTACTACTGTGTGTGTGTGTGTGTGTGTGTGTGTGTGTGTGTGTATGTGTGTGTGTGTGTGTGTGTGTGTGTGTGTGTGTGTGTGTGTGTGTGTGTGTGTGTGTGTGTTAATGGTCTCAGCTGCCATTTTCTCTTAGTTGGTTCAGTGGTCCATATCATGTTTACAGGAAGTGGAGGTGTTCTTATTTTTGTTCTTATTTTTGTTCTTGTTCTTGTTCTTGTCCTTGTACTTCGATGCTCTTGTTTTTGTTCATCTTATTCTTCTTATAATCATCATCATCAATCATCATCATCATCATCATCATCATCATCATCATCATCATCATCATCATCATCATCATAGTCAACGTATAATTAAGGTCCTTAAAAGCATTAGAATAAAGTCATTTCCATTTTCTTACATTTTTCATCTTCTTTGCAATTCTTCGTGTAGGATTTTTGAAACATAAACGAATGATACTATTAAGGTTTAGTGGTGTAAGTCATGACATAAACGCCAATACATTTCAAGTGTTTTACTAATATTTCATTCTGGAGTCATTCAACGTGTTCAATGAGGTCATCAATCATTCTTACCTGGTTATCCTTCTCTCCCACCTATTTTCTTTCTTCAAATCGTTGCTGAAACTCATTACTTTGATAGTTTGTTGTATAATGTGCACGTGAGGGCAAACTTTTCTCCATTTTTTATAAGTTTACATAACATAGAGTGAAGTGAAATCGTAATATAGAATAATAATGTTAAAAAAAGAAGAAAATACTACCCTGTTTTTCACATTTTTTTTTCTTTTCCATAAGCAACGTAAAGGATGAGAGAAGAGGAACGAAAAAAGAAAAAAAAAGTGGCTGATCGTTATTAGATCGTAACTTAAAACATAAACAAATGAAAATCAAAACGCAAAGTCAACATAAACTTCAAATGTAACTTCACAAAAAACTTCTTTCTCGCCTTCCTGAACGTGTCTGCGAGGGAAGAGAAGGAAGGATAGAGAGATTAAAAAAAGACAAACAGTACCCAACCTTTGAAGAGAGTGACTAATAACTCTTTGTCCTTCCTTGCCTTGCCCTCACCCTGCCCCTCGCACCTTCACCCGCACCCTGGTCCTCACACTCCCTCCCTTCACCCTAGTTATTACTTTCTATTCCTTCTCCAAGACTCATTCTCACCCTTTACCGCCCTTCTCAACGCCCTTCAGCCTTGTATTTTAATGTTACTCAAGAAATTATCCTTTTTTTCTCCTCCTTTAATTCTTTTTTTCTTTTCATATATATTTTTTTTTTATCTTTCTTATTTATCACAATCAATCTCTTCATTCTAATTATTCGTCTTTATCTCCAAATCTTTCCCTTTTTTTTCCTCGCACTAATATTTTTTCCCCTCTCCCTTTATCCTTTATCTTTTTTTCAGTTTTTTTTTCTTACATTCCATTTATTATCTTTCAAAAACACTTATTTTTCCTCCAAAGTCACCTTCCTTCCCTCTCAATCCACTTTTCCTCCCCTAACACACCCTCAGTCTCCTCCCTCACCCCTCTTTATTCCTCCACATTCCCCTCCAGTTTCGTCCTCGTCCTCGTCCTCGTCCTCGTGCCTGGCCATTGTTTGTTAATCTGGGTCGGGTCCAGCGATTGGGCTGCGCAATTATACAATCTCGCGCGTTCGCTGAATCCCAAGAAGCTTCGTCTCGTTTTCTTTATAGCCTTGGAAGCCGCGCCGTTGCCTTTGCTGGAACTGAAAGGCGGGAACAAATGGGGAGGAGGAGAGGCTCTTGTTTTGGAAAGCTTCTGTTGTTTATTTCTACCTTATTATATGTTTGCTTCATCCCTCCTCTTCTTCCTCCTCCTCCTCCTCCTCCTCCTCCTCTTACTATTGCCGTCGTCTTCTTCTTTTTCGTACGACAAAATAATGCAAGCGACAAGAACACACGAATGATGATAAATGAGAAGTGATAAAAGAAGTAAGAAAACATGAGGAATAATAATGATAATAGAATAACAAGGTAAAGCTAAGAGAATAACTTGATGACTTACTAATAAAACATTGTGTGAGATTCATTAAGTGTTGAATGGAAGAATAACACGATAATTACATATATATTAATGATGGTAAATAATGATGGTGTAAGAGACTGACATTAACACTAATATATACATAGTAATTGAAAGGAATATACATTAGATAAAACAAAAAAAACAAATTATAACACAAACGTAAAATATAAAACGCAGGAAACTGACAATTACATTAACATATATTAATAAAAATAAAACAAATAATAATACACAAGATATATAACAATAATAAAAAAAAATCTCAGTAGTTGACACGAATATATAACAAAATTAAGCCCCCCAAAAAAGAAAAAAATGAATATATATCAACAAAAACAACAAAAACCGAAATAAACAAAATAGAACAATAAAAAAAAATAAATAGAATAAAAAATAACACTAATACAACAAATAAAATTAAAAAAATAATAATATAACCAGACAACTAACAAACACATTAATTAACAAAAAAAATAAATAAATAAAAAATAAAAAAAAACATCAACACCAGACACAAGAATACAACACTAACACAAACTTCTTTAATTACAACCTTGCTTTCTTCACCTCACCTGCCCCTTTGGGTGTGTGTGTGTGTGTGTGTGCCCGTCAGGAGGGAGGCGCCCCGGCACATCGACACACCTGCCCCCGTGCCAGCGTGAGGCGTAATGATAATATATTCGGCACTAATGACCCGGCCGAGACTCAGGTAGCCGCCGCCGGGAGCTAATTGCAGGTATAATTACATTCTGCCTGATCACCTGAAATGACGTAGGCTTGACTAGGTTTTTTTTGTCTCTCTCTCTCTCTCTCTCTCTCTCTCTCTCTCTCTCTCTCTCTCTCTCTCTCTCTCTCTCTCTCTCTCTCTCTCTCTATCTCTATCTATCTATCTATCTATCTATTTATCTATATATTTATCTATCTATCTATCTATCTATCTATTTTTTTTTTTCTCTCTCTCTCTCTCTCTCTCTCTCTCTCTCTCTCTCTCTCTCTCTCTCTCTCTCTCTCTCTCTCTCTCTCTCTCTCTCTCTCTCTCTCTCTCTCTCTCTCTCTCTCTCTCTCTCTGTGCTTTATTATTATTGCTCTTTTTATGCTTGCTCAATCCAGGGTGATGAACGGTGAATTATGGAAATGAGTGAAGCTTTCCAGGCCGAACACACGGCTGGAAACGCTTTGTCTCGTTTTTCATAATACAATGTTGTTTTTATTTTTTTTTATGGCTGCTTTTAAAGGTAGACTATTCATTGTGATTTTGGATGATTCAGAGTTCATATATATTTATTTATTTTTTTTGTAGTAAATGAAAGTAACTGAACATGTGAATATAATTGTTTAGAAAATGATATTGCTAAAAAAAAATAATAATAATAATAATATATAGCGTTTTTTTTGTACCACGTGAATCTACAATGATGATGATGATGATGATGATGATGATGATGACGATGATAATGATGATGACAAGCGCCAGTGATTACGGCCATCGAGGGAGTGGCTACTTAGCATAAATAATGTCCTCTGATAACATATTCCTCTCTCCCTTCCCTCCCTCCCTCCCTCCCTCCCTCCCTCCCTCCCTACTTCCCTCCCTTTCCTCCCTTCCCTCCCTTTACTATTGGTTGACTCTGCTTGCCTGGGTCTCTTATGCCTTGTTTTGTGCTCCTGTGTGTGTGTGTGTGTGTGTGTGTGTGTGTGTGTGTGCGTGTGTGCGTGTGCGTGTGCGTGTGTGTGTGTGTGTGTGTGTGCCGGAGCGTGGTCGCCTCGTGGGGGGGGGGAGTATTGGGGGTCACGCACATATGCAAATGAGGTGCTGAGACGCAGATCAGTTCGCCGCAGAGAGAGAGAGAGAGAGAGAGAGAGAGAGAGAGAGAGAGAGAGAGAGAGAGAGAGAGAGAGAGAGAGAGAGAGAGAGAGAGAGAGAGAGAGAGAGAGAGAGAGAGGCGAACATATATTTTCCGCTTTCTGTATTTACTTGTCTTATATTATCCTATTTTATTCCTCTATCCATTGCTATTTTTTTTCTTCCTATCTTCTTTTCCTTCCAATAGATCACAATTATTTTCTAGCGCCACTTAATTCCTCCATCGAAGTCATTTACATCACACAAGACGCGAAGTTGGGGATAAACATCACTATATAGCAACAATTCCACCTTTGCGGGCCTCGTAAAAAGTGAGGTTCCGAGCCTTACACGTGGCATGAAAATCAACACAAACAGTACTGACATCTATGGAGCGTCAACATCAACTCTTCATCCCGACACATGGCAGGAATTCAACATCAAAACACTCTGAATGCCGTGAAGTCAAGTTGTAATGATCGCATGTGACTTTGAAACGCGTAGAAACATCCTTCTCTTTGACCCTGAAATGGAGACGGACGCAAAAACCTTCCCTCAAGACACACATGGAAAGGGGGAGACAAATTCATCCCAAACAGACACAAAAAACGAGGAACCTTTGCCAATGCAGTCTATTAACAGCATCGAGGTCGACTGGTTTCATCTCTCTCCCTTGTAATTTTTTTATATACTTTTTATCAGATTCTAGCAATGGTCGATTAATGAGTGAAGGGGCGACGTGGGGACAGAGAGATATGTTGCCTCGTCCCACACTCCCCGACGGACAAATGACCCTGTGATTACGGCTAATGCATCGTCTAATTATCTCTGGAATGTGTATATGGAGGAGGGGGCGCTGGTAACGAGGGCCACGGACCACCTGCCTTGCCTCCCTCTACCTACCCCTGCCCCTCTGCATCCTTCTTCAGGGGAATCTAGGGCGTGAGGGAGTAGGTAGTACATGTCTTCCTTCAACTCCCCTGAAACGTGAGGCGGATCTGGTGTTCTCATCTCGTCGCCGCAAATTGTGTCGTTGGCTCAAAAAGGGGAGTTTATATGGGCGGTTGTCGGCTTGTGGTTATGTAATTGCTGCCATTCCGTTTTGTTTTGTGTGTGTGTGTGAGTGTGTGTGTGTGTGTGTGTGTGTGTGTGTGTGTGTGTGTGTGTGTGTGTGTGTGTGTGTGTGTGTGTGTGTGTGTATGTGTGTGTGTGTGTGTGTGTGTGTCACTATAGCAACGGGTTTTTTAAGTGTTTTGGTAGGTGTGGTAACTGTGGTGAGGGTATACATGCATAGGTATGTGGTGGCAGGTATGTGGTGACTGCTGTATGATATCAGGTGTGGTACAGATCAAGGAATGTGTTCACAGGTGTGTGGTGACAAATATAGTGGGTGGTATGAATTTAGTGACAGGAGGTATGTGGCAGCAGCAGGTGTGTGTGTGTGTGTGTGTGTGTGTGTGTGTGTGTGTGTGTGTGTGTGGAGGCAGGTGTGTGGTGGTGGCGAGGCAGCAGACGGTCACTCTCACAGCTCTCACCTCCACCTGCCTTGGAGCCGAGACGCAGAGGGAGATAAGAATGATAACACGCACTCCTATCCTCATCTCATACACTTACCGTCTATCAAATAAATATTAACAACATCACCAATATTAATCAGTCTTTGCATAGTCACACCTGTATGCATCCTTACCTTTAGTATCGTAGCAGGTTTCCCAAAGGTGATGGAGAGGGAGACACGTTTTAATCAATTGTATAAGTTATGATTTTTTTCTCCGCTGGTTGATCATTGGCAACTTAGGGACGATGCTTCTACCTGTCCTCTGAGGTTCGTCACAGCCCTGCCACCACACACTCAGCACTCAGCACTCAGCACTCACCCCTGCCGTCCCTGTCCCTCAAACCCACCTGTCAGTACTTAGCCTTGTCCTTCCTGTCATCCATACGCCCAGCATCCAGCACCCAGTCCTAGCATCCACATCATGTTCACGCCTCATATTCTGCTCACCTTCAGCGCCATCACCACCTCCTCCGCCGTTCAGCTGCCCGTCCATGAAGTCCTCACCTTAGTGGACGCAGAACTCAATGCTCTCGACTTCATCAGGTTGAGTTTCCAGCCGCTGCTCATCACAGACGCCCTACAGCACACAACGGTGGATAGCCTGACGCCCTGGACCTTCCCCGCCCTCCGTTCAAGCCTAGAGGCCGCCACTACTTTCTGCATCGCCTCCACAAGACCTCTGAGCTACTTCGACGGCGTGGAGGAGGTAGGAGGTGAGGTGACGGATGGAAGTGAGGAGGCTGTGTCCATGTCCCTGAGAAGGTTTGGCATGGAGGACCCCGGGGACTCCATGTGGCTCCACGCCCTTACCACCTTCACTAAGGAGCTTGGGTGAGGTTGGTGGTGTTGTGGTGGACTGAATAGCATCACAAACGTCAAGGAAAGAATGATAACTTTATATTTCCTTTCATCCATACGTTATTTATTTATTATTTTTTCTCTCCTTCCCTCCCTTCTTCCTTCTAGGACTGCCGTGACCGTCCCTGGAGTGTTGAAGGACGCTGACCTCGCCTTCCTTGACCTCACGAAGACTGTGAGTAACTCTCCTGACGTCTGAAGAGGGATTACTGTGTGTATGAGAGAGAGAGAGAGAGAGAGAGAGAGAGAGAGAGAGAGAGAGAGAGAGAGAGAGAGAGAGAGAGAGAGAGAGATGAGTTTGGTTCATAATATTTCCTTTTTCACACAACTTCGCCCTGTCCCCGCCCTGCCCCGCCTTCCCAGGGTCTGTGGCACTCACGCGTGGGATGGGCCGGCGTGGGCGTGGGTGACAGCGCCGTGGTGGTGTGTGTGGTGGAGGGCGTCCTGTCCCTCGCTCTCACGCCCCTTCCGCCCTCCCTCGCCGCCCTTGAGGTGAGTGCTGCGGTACATGCTGCGTCTCCTCCATGCACTTCATTCTCTGCATTGACAGCTGTGTATTTTTCTCATTTGCAAACTAAAATGTATGACTATAATTGATCAAATGAGGAGGAAAACTTTTTGATGCATACTATAATGATAATATTACTGGAACACATTTACACACGTACACCTGCAATATCAACGCCACACCTCACCTCAACACCTTAATCATACGTCTGCTGAAAAGATTTATGAAAGAACCAGAAGGAAAAAACACAATTATATAAAAGTCGCAAGGTATTCTTAAACATAATAAATCCCAAACATCATAATAATTAGACAACCAGACTAATAAAGAGATAGAAACACAGACAGACAGGAAGAGGAATAGCTACTCAGGACCCACCATGCTATCATAACTTAATTAAGGATTCATTCAAGGCACCACATGACCTTCCTCTCCTTCAGTGTGTCGCGGGTCAGTGTGAGGTGACCGTCAAGCCTCAGAAGGAGCAGGATGTCCCGCCAAAGCTCTCCTTCCTGACGCGGACTACAGCACGCCCTCACGCCTGCCTCTACGCGCCCCCAGCCTGGTGAGTCACGCCCCTGCATCTTCTTCAGGGTGTTGTGGTGATCTGAAGGTCGTGACGCTGCTCTGAAGTGAAATAGTTTAGCTGGATTTTTGTAGCTTGTTGTGTGAATCTTTGAAGTCGATTATCCTTCTTTTTTTTCTTGATGTTCTATATATCTTCTCTACTTTTTTTTTCTCTTGATAGTTATCTCTTTTGTACTCCTTCCTTATTATGTTATTTTCCCTACTTGCCTCTCCCTTTTTGTTTATTTCCTGTCTTCTCTCCTCTCTCTTCCTCTCTTCCTCTCTACTCCCCTCCTTTTTCCTCACATTCATCTTCACCATTATAACTTCCCAGGCAGTGGTCGGCCGTCGCCCTGCAGGACTCCACCTTTCTACTCTTCACGTGGGAGAACGACCTCGTCATTAGGGAGGACGTGGTGGACGAGCTTTTCCCGGAGCAAGACGCAAAAGAGTAAGTGTTAAGAGAGAGAGAGAGAGAGAGAGAGAGAGAGAGAGAGAGAGAGAGAGAGAGAGAGAGAGAGAGAGAGAGAGAGAGAGAGAGAGAGAGAGAGAGAGTGAGAGAGTATTATGCAGACTTAGATTCCAATGCACATATATACATACATACATACATATGTACAAACGCAGCCTACCTATAGATCTCCGGTTGACTTCGTTTGATTTTTGAACTTAACAAAACTAAAATAAAAAGAAGTTATGGTATCAGTACGAAAAATAACCCGTGAATTTAAGATGTTTAAAGAAAAATTGGATGAAGTTTTAGTCTCCGGAAACCAGTTCAGTGTTCTATAAAACTGTGATTGAAATTTTTGCAACATGATAACTTATTAATCTTATCTTGCTTTTGAGTACACCCACACACACACACACACACACACACACACACACACACACACACACACACACACACACACACACACACACACACACACCCACACTCACACTCACTTACACACACAAAAAAAAGTGATTGATTTAGCCTGTAGCTGATCAATAGTATTAGTTTCATAAAATCCTCGGTTTTAGGTCATAAAATAGAAGTTATTGTATATATCGAAAACCTTCCCAGCATGATTAATATAAATAGAAGACAAAATACAACCACTCCCGATGCACAATATAAAAAAAATAAAAAAAAGGAGTAGAAAATAAGTAAGTAAGTAAACCTGACGGATCGGAAAGTTGTATTTTCCTTGATCGTTAAGATGAAAAAGTAGGACAACAAACCACTTTTTTTTCCCCCCGTCTGTCGTCAAGGTCTGAGGGGACGCGGCGGGGACGAGGGGCGGGGACACGGACGCTGTGGGAGGCGCTGCTGAAGGGGTCCTCACAGCCTTCCCTCCTGCTGTGGGGGGACCAGAACCCACTGCTTCACCTGCTGCGTCGCTACCTGCTGTCAGACCGTCACCTTCACCTTGAGTCATTCCTGCAGGAGTTCCGTGTGGTGGGTAACTGTGACCTGCTTCGATCCTTTTGATTCTTCTTCTTCTTCTTCTTCTTCTTCTTCTTCTTCTTCTTCTTCTTCTTCTTCTTCTTCTTCTTTTCCATATATAGAAGACTGACCTTCCCCTACAAAAAAAAAAAGTATATATTGGAAGAGTTACTGTTTCTGTCTTTTGTCTCTTGTGTTACTTATTACATTCTCTCTCTCTCTCTCTCTCTCTCTCTCTCTCTCTCTCTCTCTCTCTCTCTCTCTCTCTCTCTCTCTCTCTCTCTCTCTCTCTCTCTCTCTCTCTCTCTCTCTCTCTCTCTCTCACACAGGACCGTCTATTAATGCCTGATTTAGTGGACTGTACAAAGGAATGCATGAAGTCAGCTGTCGCCATATTTGAGCTCCTGGACGCTGACAGTGACGGTGAGCTGACACCTGCTGACGCCATCCTCCTCACCCACGCCTCCTTCACCTCCTTGACACACCAAATGGACGACCTCGTAGATGAGCTGAAGGACCTCGCAAGGGATCAGTGGGAGGAGGCTGTGGAGGTACTATGTGTGGGTCGTGGTGGTCAAAGAAGAAGAGGAGGAGTAGAAGTAGTAGCAGTAGTAGTAGTAGTAGTAGTAGTAGTAATAGTAATAGGAGTAGTAGTAGTAGTAGTAGTAGTAGTAGTAGTAATATTAGTAGCAGTAGCAATAGTAGTAATAATAATAGTAGTAGTAGAGGCACGAAAAAATATTGAAATAGTTTGCCTCCTCCTCCTCCTTCAGGGTCCTGCAAAAGCTCGTTCAGCCTTCCTGCAGCGGGCCAAGGATCGCCTCACAGCCTCGGCGACGGCGACGATGCAGCGTTGGGTTGCCGGGGACTTGGAGGGCGTGGACGAGGCGGCCTTGAAGGAGCACTTACCGAGCCTCTACGAGAAAATCTTTGTCACCAGGGAGAGCACCGCACACGAAGGTAATATATCCTTCATCCTTTCTTTGTCAAATTGTATCTCCCTTTTACCAAATGAGACCCCCGTCCGTCCCTGATTCCTGTCCTCTCCATCAGAGAAAGATGAGCTGTAGCTGCCTCGCCTCCCCTCCGTCCTGCCAACACCTCTAATTTCACACTCGAGGGAGGTGCATGACCCTATCGCCAGCTGCTCCATACGACTTGAGGGGAAAAACAAGAACAAAAAAAAAAAGTGAATTTATTTGCTTACAATTATTTTCTTATGCAATTATTTTATGTACAAGGAACGATTAGTTTGGCTAACAGAGACAAGATTTTTTTTTTTGGAAAGCATAATGTAAACTAAGTTGTTTTAATAAATTGAAGAAACGGAGGTTAACGTGTAAACGCACCTGAATAAGCACAACAAGGTAAGAGGGAGGGAAAAAGGGGGGAGGAGGAGGAGGAGGGGGAGGGAGGGCGTGATGACCATCCATTGTCTGAGGAACGTGTGGACATCCGCCTCAGGTGCTAAATCCTCCAGTGAAAGAAAAAAATAATCATAGGAAGGAATTATATTGATCTTACTAAATTCCTTCATGATGGCGGAGATTAATAGAACTGAAGAGAGAGAAAAAATTGAGGCAGGAAGTCTGGGATTCAGGTTTGGTATGTGTTTGCAAGACTTTCTCTAATGTGAAGTTTGGTGGTTGAACATTGTGCATTCCTGACTACGAAGGGGAGTTGGGTTGAATGTTCTTTTGGTTGATGTTTTTTCTTTATCCTTCATTTATTCACCCACCACTGTCTCTCCCTTTCATAGTTACACACTCTCACCATTCATTTAGTGTCTCCTTCCTCACCCATCACACTTTGCTTTTCCCTTTCCTTCGTTCTTTCTTTCTTTTGCTTCTATCGCATTTCAATCTTTCACAGCCATATACAGAAAGTCTTTGCACTTTTATATATCTTCTCCCTGTCTTTATAAATACACTTCCACGAACTCCTTCAGTCTTTCCTTCTCTTAGCGTCCTTCTTCAGTCCGCCGGTAGGTCATGCCCATCACCATACCCTTCCTTTCCTTCTGCTCTCCCTCGAGTAGGTCAAGTTTCGTGTCCTCATCCTCTTCATCCTTTTCCTTAATGTCTTTCACCTTCCCCTTCGTGCTTTGTCTCTCCGCCTCAGCATCTCGCCCGCCAAACGTCCCTGCAACGCAAAATTCATGAAATAGTAATTTACTGGATGACATTGAGAGAGAGAGAGAGAGAGAGAGAGAGAGAGAGAGAGAGAGAGAGAGAGAGAGAGAGAGAGAGAGAGAGAGAGAGAGAGAGAGAGAGAGATGGAGACGAGAGGGGGGCAGGGGGAGACCACGCACCAGTGGAGGACATAAGTCGCACTAGGACGGCGTGCACCACGAAGAACAGTAACGAGTACACCCCAGCGGCCACGCCCATCCAGAGGAAAGTCTTCTGCCCGCCCACAACCTTGAAGAGCTGCCCACCCACCAAGCCGCCCACGCCTGTACCTGTAACAAACACGTATTGCCAACACTCACTCGCCTGGAGAAAATCTATCAGGGGGTAAAGTGATACATTGTGATGCTCATGAACCCCAGTGACCCTCCTTTCCCTTCCTGCAGGAGTGCCACGCCCCAGCTGACTCACTCCCGAAGAACGTGGCGCTGAAGATGCCTTGTGTGGTAGCCGCGGCGCCCTTGGGAGCCACTCTGCTGGCGTAGGCGGTGAAGCAAGGGTAGGCCACGCCGAAGGAGATGCCGTGGAGGAGGTCGATGGGCAGGAACAGCCAAGGATTAGTGACGAAGTAGTAGAGGACGAGGCGCAGCGTGAACCCGAGGAGGGAGACGAAGAGGGCGTTGGCGTGACCCAGCCGCTGGATGATGCGACCTGCCGGGGATGACCACAAGTTAATGACCTGTGTGTGACCTGTGTGTGACCTGTGTGTGACCTGTGTTCCTGGTAAGCTTGGAGGGTGTCAGAACTTGTCTTAAAGGCGGGATTGATTTTTTTCTCATTGCCTATTTTTTCCCCCCCCATTGTTTTCAACCTCACTTGACGTAGTTTGTTTCTTTCCTCCGCCTTTGTTTTAATGTCCATGCATTTATATTACGATTATCAGTGTTTGATTATGTTTATATTTTCGGTCTCATGTATATAGCATATTTATCTATTTTTTTTTACTTCCTACACACACACCCACACCCGCATCCACACACACACACACACACACACACACACACACACACACACACACACACACACACACACACACACACACACACACACACACACACACACACACCGGCCAGCACGAAGAAGGGCACCTCGGCCAGGAAGCATTGCACGCCCATCAGCAGGCCGAGCAGCAGCCTCAGGTGCTCGAACGACTCGCCAGCCACGTCCTCCACCAACAAAAACTCGAAGGTCCACAGCACGCCCGCCATCACGCCCATCGCGCCCGTTGTCACCTGCATGGCGCGAAAGATGTGGAGGAAGGTTAGTAATGCAGTTATTTCATCAATAAGATTGGGTTTTGTTTTCTTTGGTTTATACGAGTAAGTTATTCATTCCACTAATGAATGTATGTATGTATGTATGTATGTATGTATGTATGTATGTATGACGTGTGAATAAGAATACTGAAATCTGTACTTTGTCTTATACTCTTTGAATATTATTAAATGTAGTTGTTGATACACCTCATTTCTACTTTTTTATGGCTAAGAACATACTGAAGCCTAGACGGTACTAGTAACAACACGACCACAATTGTAACTCACCAGCACTAGGATAACGTGAGGGCGCCACAGAGCTCCCTGAAGGCCGGAAGAACCCATCCTTCTCTCAAGGGGAGGGAACTTGAGCCAAGCCACCAGGAAGATGTCAGCCACCAGGAACACGGCGGTGAGGATGTGTGCCGGCAGGTAGTCCTTCTGCCCGAGGTCCTGAGGGTGACGGCAAGGTTAAGGCATCGTGTGTGTGTGTGTGTGTGTGTGTGTGTGTGTGTGTGTGTGTGTGTGTGTGTGTGTGTGTGTGTGTGTGTGTACCCTCTCCACCTACCTTCGAATACAAGTCCACCACTGCTCCCGAGATGATGGCCGACAGTCCTATCCCGACGGTGCCCCACACACGTTGCTGCCCGTACTTGTGTCGCTCCTCACCTGGAACACACCTGGCCTCAGTATGACGGTAATGATAATGATGATATAAATTAAAGTAAAATGGTAATAATAATGACAGCAACAATGATGATGTTAATAACAATAACAATGATGATAATAATAATAATAATAATAATAATAATAATAATAATAACGCTGATAATATTATTAATAACAATAATAATTGTAAAAGGACATCTACAACCTTCGTGTATAACAATATGAAACACGGAACAAAAAGATAAAATCATAATACTATTATACACGCGTAGTGTACGACAACGCACCAAGGAGCTGGAAGCACACTGTCTCCTGCATGGTGATGACGGTGGTGTGGCCGCAGTACTGCAACAACAGACACAGGAACAACAGCCAGAACTCATAACTCTCCAGCAGCCCTGCGCCGTCACCTGCAGGAAGAGGCACAGCTGAGAGACGTGTTTCACAAGTATTACATTCACAAGCATATTTACAAGTCTTCTTTGTGTGGTTTAATTACCGTTACGTCAAGGTGAATAAAGACAAAACACATTGATATCAAACACATTCATCAGGTGTGTTGCTTTGAACAAATACTAAATGGCAGGTGTGACAGGCTAATTAATATTAATGAAGGCATTCTTGGTATTTGAATGTTACACTCGTGGCAGGACAGGAAGCAAGCGTCGCGAAGCCTTTGTTACATCAGCATGACGTCCTGCCTGTAGAGGAGTGTGTGGGTGTGGGGGTGGAGGGGGGAGGGGTTACGCACCATCCTTGGGGAGGGGCACGGTCGTCGGGGTTAGCGCCGCGTCAGTAGTGGTCTCAGCGCCCCGGAACAAGCCACTGTCTGCCTCCTCTTCGAACTGAGGTGTGGATAAGGAATTTACTGACGTGAGGAGAGAGAAGGGAGGCAAAGTGGACGTGTTGGAGGCGTGTAGGGTGTTGTGTTTGGGGGAGGAGGACGTGGTGGGGATGTCAGGGACCCAGTAGAGAGCGGTGAGTGGCGTGACCATGAACACAAGACCCATCAGGAACACTGCTCGGTGGCCCTGCGTGAGGTCTGCGATGGCGCCCGCCGTGGTCTTGGTCAACAGGCTGTAGAGAGCATGGGAGGGGAGAGTGAATGAAAGGCCTTGTGTCTATAGGAGGTGAGATGAAGGAGGCAGGGGAGGAGTGATGGGATTAAGGTGACTAATTGTAGGTGAAGTGATAGAGGTGAGGAAGGGAAGGAAAGGTGAACTGAGTATTGGAATCAAGTCGTGGGCATAAAACAGTAATCATATTCTAGAAGTTGTATCTTTCATTCCAGGCTGAGGAAACATGTGCCAGTATTACAAGGGAGTATCTCACTATTTCACCTCCCGCCCATCACCCACCTGATGAGGGGCACCACCGCCCAAATCACACCCACCACATGGGCCGGAACACCCATCTGCCTTGTGATCACCGGCAGGAACACCGTCAGCGGCCCGGTACCTGGAGGAGAAGACGTCGTTACCTGCAGTCTCACCTCCACCTCCTCCTTCAGGTACTCAGACTCAAGGTTCAGGTAGCATGTTAAGAGTTAGAATAATTAAGATATAATTA
>JAPQNM010000049.1:8249786-8262286 GCA_029783475.1 Metacarcinus magister
TTTATTTTGTTTCATGCGTCCTCTTCCTCTTTCTCATCCTCCTCTTTCTCCTTCTCCTTCTCCTCTTCCTCCTCCTCCTCCTCCTCCTCCTCCTCCTCCTCCTCCACATGCACTTGTCTCCTTGCATCATCTCATATCGTATGTTTGCTTCGGTTTTGTCTTTCCAACGACGCTCAGTTGTGATCCCGTCATGGCTTTCGTGCGAGTTTTATTCTTATTTTTTATACCCTGTTTTTTTTGTATATATTTCGCAGTTTTTTCACTTTGATATTATTAACTTAAGAAGCAGGAAGCAACGTCAACCTTCTGTTTATAGTGTTGAGAGTGACAAACAGACATATAGATAGATAGATAGATAGATAGACATAGTATAAGATGAGTAATAAGAAAGTGAGACGATACCCAGACTGTTTCACGTACGCCCTTGATTCGTTCCCTCTTGTCACGGGGTAAACAAAACACAGTCGTGGCGCCGCACAGACTCATTAATCCTTGACCTTGAGGAGACTCGTGGCATGTAACCCTTCTTACCTGACCCTCAAGGAAACAGTCAAGTGGTGGATTTTACGTCTCAACTTTCCAGCATAAGAGGAAATACCAGTGACTCATCTTTATTTATAATGTATTCTTTATTTAATTTGCTCACTGAACCACCAGCTTGTGACGGGAAAAAAAACGGACTAAGAAAATAGAAAACGTGATGAACAGACGAAATTATTAAACGTTACAGAGCCAAATAGTGGTTGATTGATTGAATGATTGAATACTTAAACTGCATGGTGCTTGTGGGGGGTAATATAACTTTCGTCTAACAGTTGTGTGAGTTAGAAAGTGTCATAAAGGTGTGGCGGAGGCAGGTGTAATTATGGAACACAGGTAAAGAAAAGGTATGATGGGAACAATGTAAATAATGACACCTGTGCTATATTAAATTAAGTGCAGGTGAATGATAATAGTAATATAGTGGTAATCGCAACAGTAGTGGTGGTGGTGGTGGTAGTGGTGGTAGTGGTGGTGGTGGTGGTTGGGTTATTATAGTGGCAGTAATGATGGTGATGATGCAGGATGGGGTGTTGGGGTGGTGACCTGGGAGGCAGTTATTAGGGTGACAATAGTGATGGTGGTGGTGATGGTGGTGGTAATGGTGGTGGTGGTGGTGGTGGTAGCGGCTGGACCGGACGACCACCCAAGTCACCAGTATTAGTGGTAATCACTCACCCTCACCACCATCTTTGTTTTACATTACCATCACCACCACCACCACCACCACCAACACCACCACCACCACTACCATCCTTGCGTCATTCATTTCTTGGAAGTCTGCCTTCCCCCCCATCTCTCTCTCTCTCTCTCTCTCTCTCTCTCTCTCTCTCTCTCTCTCTCTCTCTCTCTCTCTCTCTCTCTCTCTCTCTCTCTCTCTCTCTCTCTCTCTCTCTCTCTCTCTCTCTCTCTCTCTCTCTCTCTCTCTCTCTCTCACACATACACACACACACACACACACACACACACACACTACTTGAATTGCTACCGCTTGCCGCCTCCTCCTTTTCCTCTTCCTCTTCCTCTTCCTTTTTGTTCTTTTCTTTTTTCTCCTCATCTTCTATATGCCTACTACTACTACTACTACTACTATATACTACTACTACTACTACTACTACTACTACTACTACTACTACTACTACTACTACTACTACTACTACTACTACTACCATCACTACAACAATTACTACTAACACTACTACTGTTGCACATGCTAATATCACACGCACTCTGTCTTCCCACGCCCTCCACCACACCACCACACACGTCACATCACCTCACCCTTGCACCACACTATGAATAAAGTCCCCTCGACCACGTCCCCGCCCGGCAGCACACTTGAGTGAATCTATGAAACGTTTCCACTTACCATCTGTGAAAATCAGCATCACACTCCACCCTACGGAAGAATTAGTCACTGCAACGTAGAGCTTCCGTTGGGCTGCGCTGGAGGCCGGAGAGGTGGTCAGGAGGAGGTGGAGTGAGGCTGAAATATAATATGTTTTGTTCCTCTCGTGAGTCTGTTTGGAATGAATGTTTTACTCGAAGTGTTGAAGTGTTTTGGTAATCCCGCAGGAGTGATGACGTGGTGTGGTGTGCGCCGACGAGTGTTGGGGTTGATGGTGGTGGTGGTGTGTCTCTTGCATCTCCTCCTCCAGCACCAAGGTTCGTACCTCCTCACTTGATCATGAAAAAAAGAATAATAGATGATAAAAAAAAAATTGTATAATGTGTATAGGTTTATGTATTATATTATTTTTACTGAATGAATGGTTTATATGACGGATTTTTTTCTTTCTTTAATGATTACAGACAAATTGGAGTGTTAGTAATGTTGTTAAATGTAGGTTTTAAGTGTACATGTTATTTTAGAGTTTTTTTTTAACGAGCAGCTGCACAGTATGTCATCATTCAGTAATTTCCGCAGTGTTTATTTATTTGTTTATGTGTGTAAGTAACGGTCTCATTCTATTATCCTTATGGAACGCGATAAGGCGAGGACTCTCTAGGTGATGATTTTTAACCCTATCCTGTTTACATTTGCCTAAACACACACACACACACACACACACACACACACACACACACACACACACACACACACACACACACACACACACACACACACCCACACACACACATCGTAAAACTGTACTTAGCTTGCAATCTCTTAACACTTAACACTTTCCTAATCCTCTTGTCAGTGTTGCAACATTTCGCGGTGTTCCGGGCGGCGGCGGGCGGCGGCGGGCGTTACTCTGAGTCTCTGGTCACCCTCGGAAGCTCCACGCCCTCGAGCAATGATGGAGGAAACAGGAAGGTCAAGGATAACACCCACAATGACACGGTAGGACGAGGGCGTGAGGGCGTTCTTCCCTTGTATGTGTGTATGTTTTTTTTGTTTTTGTTTTGTCATTATTTCCTGACACACATATGATCGGCAAGAAATAAGAAGTGAGTGAACATACAGGTGTTTACTCTCCTTAACACTCATCTGTGGCCCAGTGATCCTTAATGTTTTGTCTGCTATGAGTATCAATGTTTTTTTTTATTTATTTATTTTTTAAGTGTATGTATCACAAATTAAACTTTTTAAATACCTTCACCTCCACACACACACACACACACACACACACACACACACACACAAGACAAGGAACCTGAGAATGAAACCGACTAAGAACCATACAATGTAACCTCCTTCTTCCCTCCTTCAGGATATCTCCCTCAGGTGGGTGCCGCAGGTGAGGTGGCCCTTGATGGTGTTCTCCACAGTGGGTCGTCTCGGGAACTGCCTCAACACCTACGCTTACGCCCTTGTGTTCCGCGACGCCCACCCCGCCACTGTGGGCGTAACGCAGAGCATCGTGATGAAGATGACCACAGTGCTGGCCAAGGAGGACCTCACCCTGCCTGTTGTGGGTGAGAGAGAGAGAGAGAGAGAGAGAGAGAGAGAGAGAGAGAGAGAGAGAGAGAGAGAGAGAGAGAGAGAGAGAGAGAGAGAGAGAGAGAGAGAGAGAGAGAGAGAGAGAGAGATTAACTGATAGCCTATTCATGTAAATTATAAGTTCCTCCTCCTCCTCCTCCTCCTCCTCCTCCTCCTCCTCCTCCTCCCCCTCCTCCTCCTCCTCCTCCTACAGACATGAAGTTCCTGCAGGAGGCCGATGCAGAGGGAGTCGTGGAGGTGGTGAAGCCTGACTATATCAAAGACGACATGGTGAGTCACCTTGACCCAACCTTCCTGCGGGCGGTGCGAGAGTACCGGGAGGGCGGCGGCGGGAAGGTGTTCTTACTGCCAGGTGTGTGTGTGTGTGTGTGTGTGTGTGTGTGTGTGTGTGTGTGTGTGTGTGTGTGTGTGTGTGTGTGTGTGAGACAGACAGACAGAGCACCCTGAAAGACAGAAGTTTCCCTAAAAATCATTGTATTAGTTTTCTATGACGTTTTAACATTTATGGCAGACTATTATATACTTACCTTAGTCCCGGATCTGTACTGTATGCTTAGTATTACAACATGAATCACCTCGGCAGGATACCCGAACCGGATGCGGATGCTGGCCAAACACCTCCACACCATCCGCGCCGCCTTCAGGATCCGACCCGAGCTACAGCAGAAGGTACGATACTATTACTACTGCTACTGCTACTACTGCTATTTCTACTACTATGCACTATACTAACAAAACTTACGTACATAATAATAATAATAATAATAATAATAGTATTGATAATAAAAATAATAATAATAATAATAACAACGACGACACACACCATGTATTGCTATTTTTAGTGTCATTTTGTCCTTCCTGACAGGCGAAAACTTTCCTGAAGGAGGCAAGGAAGGTGAAGGGGCGTGATGTCACCTTCGTTGGCTTGCACATTCGTCGAGGTGATTACGTGAGCTTTATAAAGGTAATGTACTACGTCTGGTGCAGCTCCTCCTCCTCCTCCTCCTCCTCCTCCTTTCTATCATTACATTACCATCACTTACTTTTTCTCCCACACCACATAGCAACTTCCTCCTCTCGTCTTCCCAGAACTTCTTCAACTGCAGTCTGCCCGGCCCTGAGTACTACAAGACAGCCATGAACCACTACCGGGCCTCCTTAGTTCACCCGCTCTTTGTGGTGACTTCAGATGACCTCACCCACGCCCGGCACCACCTCCACGACCCTGATGTGGTGTTCTCAGGTAGTTAGAGATAGGGTAGGGTTGTTACTCTCTCTCTCTCTCTCTCTCTCCTCTCTCCTCTCTCTCTCTCTCTCTCTCTCTCTCCTCTCTCTCATGCCTAGGTTGATGGTGTTGTTGTTCTTGTGTCCCTCGCAGATCTAGGGACGCCTGAGGGAGACATGGCACTCCTAGCATCCTGCACGCACTCCATCATGACGGTGGGCTCCTTCGGGTTCTGGTCGTCGTTCCTGGCCGGGGGACGCGTCGTGTACCCGCTGCTGGAAGGATGCTCTAAAACGCCCTTCGTGCACCCTGATAACCTGGGCTCACGAGGCTTTGAAAACTGGCTTCCCCTGCAGGTTGAAAGCCGCGGTGGTGAGGCTGCGTAGGGCAAAGCAAGGCAAGACAAGGCAAGGCAAGGCAAGGCAAGGTAAGCCAAGCCAAGCCAAGCCAAGCCAAGCCAAGCCAAGCCAAGCCAAGCCAAGCCAAGCCAAGGCAAGGCAAGGCAAGCCAAGGCAAGCCAAGGCAAGGCAAGGCAAGGCAAGGCAAGGCAAGGCTCACTCCGCCGTACATTGTTATACTCCGTCCATTTTCCTTGGTGTGTTTTTGTTCTTGAGGCTGGCGTCGTACATCGTGTTCTCTGTTCACTTTGTTGTTTCTTCAAAGGATCGTTGTCATTTTTTCGATGATGTAGTCTACGAGTGTTTTGCTAAGTGTTTATTGTTGATTGATCATATAACTTAATATATCATAGTTTTTTTTGCTCTTTCATTGGTGGAAAAAAAACAACAACAACTTATTACTCTGAGGGAATCTGGTCCCAGTTGTGGTTTCGTCGTCCAGTAAGTATTTGTCAACAATAAATGTGATATTGTCGTTGATGCATAATGTGCAGGAGTGAAGGGACAGTCAAGGTGTCTAGGTAAATAGCTTTATTAATGTACCAAAAAATTGTATTATAATATGAATGACGCAAACTTGACGCAGCGTGACAGCTTTGCATGGAGGGCAGGAAGCAGCGGCCGGCTGACCTGTGCCTTCACTGCCTTCCCTCACGCCCTAGTTTCTTCCTTCCTGCATTTCATATTATACACATGAGTCAAGATTTTTTTAGAAGCACAACAAATGCTGCTCAAGACATCTTAGAACTTCATGAAGGCGTGAGGAATCTGCAAGTAGGTTCCCCGCACCACGCCTCGCATTAAGGCCTTGTGAGGGTGTGTCCAAATTTATAAAACTAGAAGCTATATAGCACCAAGAGAGCCTGTTGTGTTTAGGGTGACACATGAAGCCTCAGTTGACGGCAATGGTAAACACTAAGAGAGTAATGTAAAATAAAGTGGAGAAAATTAAGTTTAAATGGTAATTGAAAAAGGTAATGTAAAACAAACAAAAAAACAGTAAGGAGTATTATGAAAAGTAGATGATGATAGTAAACAGTGAGTAGCAGTGGGATGCAAGGAACACTAAAGCACTGTCAATGGTAAGGGTCAAGACTGCACCAGATGGACGGGATGGTGGCTCCGTCTACGTCACCAAGGGGTTCACTGCCATCTCTGACCCATCCAAGGTGTTGCAGGTGGCATTGTTGTAGCTTCCATTCTCGATAAGCTGAGGACGCCCACAATGGAACACCTGAAACAACGTCAAGAATCAGCGTGTTTTTCATAAATATTTAATTCAAAGGAGTGAGATGCCGGAGGGAGTGTGTAAGAGTGGCCGGCATTGCAGTCTCACCCACGTGACTCACCTTAAGGTTCCTTCTGCAGCAGATGGTGACGATGAATATGAACACGCCATGCAGACTGTTGATGATGTCGAAGATCCATTCCCTGGTAGAGGAAAGACGTGTAGAGGTGTGAGGTAAAGGACGAGGGCAGGATTGAGTTACTTATTACATGTACAGGAACACCACGACCAACCCCACCGAAGGCAGGATTGAGTCAGGGCAACACTGAAGATACTCACAGAATGCTACAGTACGATAAGAAACCCCACGACACCACTTCCATCAACCAAAGGATTCCCATGAGGATGAAGAGCCTGACGTACAGCCACGCGCTGCAATGCCATCACCAACAACGCCAGTCGGAACAAAAAAGAAGATTCCTCGTTAAGTATCTCACGGTAGCTGTTGATATGTTATGTTTATTGTTGATCATGTTTGTAAAAAGAATCACTCAAAGTAAAGGAAAATCATCAAGTGGATTTGATCATGTTTACTGCTGCCACTCACTTCTTCACGACCTACTCTGTGCAGCGTCCATGTATGTCATCAACTTCAACGTGAACCTCCATCCCTCAGCAAGGAAGGGACGCGACTCACCTGAAGTTGTGGTGTTGGCCTAAGGAGGGAGTGAAGGTAACGCGCCCACGCCTGCGGGACATCACCACCACGCACCCCACGAAAAAGCCCACGTTCACCAGGATCAGCAGCAGCATGGGGCCGTACAGATGAATCCAGTAGGTAAATGCATCTGAGGGTAAGGCGGGGTGGTGAGGACATTAGAAGCACCTCTGCGGCAGCGTCCTCAGTGCCGCCGCCGCTCCTTGGAAACCTATTTGATGTTTTATGTAATGTTTTGCAAGTTTATGTGACGTCCACTTTATAAAATCATTTCCCGCGAGGCTCACCGAAGAACCAGCAGTAGACGTCGATGTAAGACCGTAAAACTTCAACCTGCATTTTATCTATCACCAAGGTCACCACCATCAGCACCAGCGGCAACCCCCAGGCGTAGAGGGAGTACAGGCGGAACACCATTGGTTTCTCCCACTTGCCATTCTGCTGTGACCTGCGTGACATAAGTAAGGGATCACTCCTCTACCAAGTCTACTCTGTGATAACTTGTCACCAGTGATGTTGGAGACGTAATGAATGTTTATATTTGCTCAAGAATCTTCCTATGTGTGAGGTCAACACACTTCAACACATTATATTCCTAAAATAGGGTAAGTCTGCCCACAGTGACCCAACAACTCTATTGACTTTGATGGGAAAACTTCAAGTCATACATGCACTTTGTTCTGGTAAATTGAATGATTTAGATATGATATAAACAGTCACTTACCAACTAAATTAATTAAAATTGAAATCTTACCTGAGTTGGACAAAGGTATGAAAACTCAGAACGTTCATCCAGAAGTATGAAGCCAAGAGGGAGAAGTGACACAGCCGTCCTGAAGTGGAAATATTCATGAGTACCGGGAAGTGGTGGGAGGCGAAGGAGAGAGGGAGGGAGGCAGAGTGAAAATGACAGAAAAATAAAGACACAACTCAAAGTTTGCATATCATCACGTAATGGGAGGAACACCTTGTATCATACGCCTCTACACCAGTGTCATGATGATGGGAGCAGCTGGGTATATTAATGCATCGTTTATAAGAGTTCCATTGTACGCCTGTGGCTCCCATCGATACCACTCACCTGTCACCACACAGATCGGGGACAAGTTTTCGTATGTCGTGAGGCTGAGAATTATGAGAGCAACGTGGGCGACGAAGAGAGCGCTCACGAGGGAGAGGATGCAGCGGCCCTCGTTGAACCTCCTGAGCTTGGCCACCGAGATGTACACGAACCAAACGAATATGAGACACACAGATGATACTCCCAGCAACACAGGCTTAAGCACCCATTGCTTCCACTCGCAGTACTCCGACGTCACCTCCTCTTGGCACACCTGGAGGTTGGAAAAAAACAATCAGTGGGTGTCGGGAGTATCTGGCAAAAATGTTTCCTTAAAAGCCGTGAGCAATAGACAATACATTGCAGAAAATATCATTGTTGTTATTTTTACTGTGTAACTAAATTCAACAATCCCAGCGTGTGGCCGGACGCCTCCGCCGGGTTAGTTCCTCACCAGGGCCATTGGCTGCGAGGGGTCATTGAAGGTATCGATGCAGTATTTGTCAGCACTCGCTCTCAGTCCATTAATGTCCAACGTCCCCGAGGGCAGGATGAAGAACTCGTTGTACATAAGCGCATTGCCACAGTTGGGTGGTGGCCCGTACAGCATGTGCACTATGGTGTTGTCTGTGATGGGTTCGGGCTCTTGGCTGGGATGCCAAGCCAACCAGTCCTCCACAGGTGCACACATCGAACCACTACTCAATGACGTCATCGGTGGACAACACTTTCGAATACAAGTGGTGTTGGCGCAAACCTTTTCGTCTTCTCGAATTTGTAGCCTGGATATTGGGAAGCACAACTTTGCGAGGAAGTACGTCACCTCCTCAGGACTTTCACTGTTCGCGGTGATGCAAAATTCGTCAACTCTCTGAAAGATAGGAATGGTGTCGGGTGCTCGATAAAAAAGTATGATCTCGCCATCTTGCAGCACGAGCTTTGCCTGTTCACCATCGATAAAAGCGTCCACTCTCCCGCTGAGGTCATTACTGCAGGGTTCCTCTTGCCTTATGAACACCTCGTCCACCACTTCTTGCTGGAGGGTGTTGTTCACCACAACTGGTATCAGGCCGAGTACTAGATTCTCGTCCTTGGTTACCCTCAAGTTGTGAATCTTAGATTCGGAGCACCAGCTGAGTCCATCCTTGGGAGTGAAGGCTCCCATGGCGGGCATCACCGCTGCCACCACCACCACCACCACTGTCGCCGCCACACTCAGCCCCCACATCTTGCTGCAGCGCCAGGCTTGGGGTGAGGTGTCAGTCTCTCACGTTCCTGTGGAAACAATATTGTGTTCAAGGAAACCACTTGACTTCAATCTATTTAATCTACTTTGAAAATTTTGGGAAAAATCCCGTTAGGACGTTGGCTTAACATTTATAAATATCAAACAGACGCATAAAATACAGCAGAAAAATATTAAATGTTTAACTAAGGTTTTTATTTCGTTCAAATCTCTCTCTCTCTCTCTCTCTCTCTCTCTCTCTCTCTCTCTCTCTCTCTCTCTCTCTCTCTCTCTCTCTCTCTCTCCTCTCTCTCTCTCTCTCTCTCTCTCTCTCTCTCTCTCTCTCTCTCTCTCTCTCTCTCTCTCTCTCTCTCTCTCTCTCTCTCTCTCTCTTCTCCAATAAAGTATGAGCATTTTATTGAGATTATATTTGTATTCCTGTCATAAATCATCAATAATTAAAAAAAAAAATTTTGTCAATCAGATTGAAACGTACACAACAAGTAGCTGAATGGCTAAATGGAGTTCATGTACACGTTATTTTAAAGTTGGTATTTTTACAACACATAATTTCACTATCCAGTGGTTTATTAAACTAAGTTACTAATTAAACGGCATTATATTTTTACTCGATCAAATATATTGAATAAGTTGCCCCTAAAATATAGTTGTCGAATCGAAAAATAGATGGCGCGTTCGTCAGGTTCCAGTTCCTATTTTGGGATGTGATTTTCTATTGGTGGAAAAGACTGCTCTCCTATCATCATTCTCTCTTACCCTGCGTGACACTATCTGGATCAGCCTTGTGGTGCCTCACTGCCCTTCCCTCACCAGATACTCCTCGTGTGGTCAGCTGTTGGACTTTTTATCAAGTATACCCAGGACCGAGGGGGAGAAAAATGTGTATTCACCGCGTTACAAGAGAGAAAAGAAAAATGATTAGTGGATACATCGCTGAAGGGAAAGACGAGAGAGCCTCAGGAAACCACTTACAAGACTGGATTAGCAAGGTTAGTAGTGTTCTCTTTACTTACTTTTACTTACTTTACATTCCAAAGGCAGGTGTTTGATAAAGGATTGTTGCAGTTTGTTGAAGTCTGCTGTTTTTTGTACCGAGTTTATTGAATGCATTGTAACCTAACCGCCACGCCAACACCGGCCCCACAAAAATACGCTTATTATATTACTGTTTGAAGATCAGGACGTGTGCTGTGTCTTTTCATTAACTCAGGAGACGCAGGAAAGTCTTTAATTAGGGTCATTAAGACTACGATGATGACTAACTTAACCACCAACTACCTTAATTGTCACTACTACTACTACTTGTATTGGTCTTAACTACTATTAACCATCAACTACCTTAATTGTCACTACTACTACTACTTGTATTGGTCTTAACTACTATTATTGCCACTCGTTGTACCTCCTCTTTGATACCTCCCCCTCCTCTATCCATCTATCCGTTTCTACTTCCGCCATCCTATGTCTCTATCTCTTTCTCTCCTCCCCCTTTCATCTCCCCCTCCTCTATCCATTTATCCTCCACTATCCCTATCATATATCTTTCTATCTCTCTCCTTCCCCCTTTCACCTCCTTCCCCTCTTCACCTCCCTCTCCCCTTCACCTCCCTCCTAGCTGCCCCTCCTTCCGATGCCCCGTCCTCTTTTCCCCCTCACTACGTCTCCCCTTCCCCACCAGAGCAAACCTGTCAAGCTCCATCGCTGCCTCAGAGCCTTTTACGCCTTTAATAACTCCATGTTGTCTTGCCCTTGAACACACACACACACACACACACACACACACACACACACACACACACACACACGCACACACACACACACACACACGCACACGCACACAGAAACACATGAACTTTGAAGAACGAAGCACTGTTCTATATAGTTGTGTTTTCTTGAACTTTCCTTATTTAGTTGATCAGACGTATACTTAACTATAATTTAGCTTCTAAGGCCGTGCATGTTTTTTGTGTGTTGTCATCTCATTCCCTTTCAGTTTCTCTTGTTTGGTGTTGTTATTGTGGTGATTGAACAAGTGTCTCGAGTACTGTCTCGTAGTGTCTCGTTATAGTGTTTCGTGCAGCAGATAGATACGTATTGTAGTTCTTATTGTTGTAGTTATTGTTGCATTCCTAGGGTGAGTAATATTTCATGCTCCACTTTCTCTACTATTATCTTCTCTCCTTGTTGTTGTTATCCTGTTGCTCTGATTGGTGGGGGGGTGGGGGGTGGGGGGGAGGCGTCACTTCCTCACATGACTCCGAGGTGTGTGTGTGTGTGTGTGTGTGTGTGTGTGTGTGTGTGTGTGTGTGTGTGTGTGTGTGTGTGTGTGTGTGTGTGTGTGTGTTTACTAAAATCCCATCCATCCAAATGCCAATACATAAAAAATAAATAAATAAAATAATAAAATAAAAAAATAAAATAAAATAAAAAAAATAACTATAAAAAAAAAGATCTATATTTCCACCACAACATCAATCAATACATTCCATGACCCACACGTCCCCCGGAGCCTCGTCAGGAAGTGTGTCAAGTAGAAACACTATAAAACACAGTGTCAAGTAACCTACAAGTGACTCAAACTCCTCAGCCCCTTGCGTTGTGCTGAGGAAAATGAGGTCGTAGCTATCTGAAGTGTGAGGTGGATGAGGGAGAGGGAGAGCTTGGTTATAGGTGGACGAGAGAGAGAGAGAGAGAGAGAGAGAGAGAGAGAGAGAGAGAGAGAGAGAGAGAGAGAGAGAGAGAGAGAGAGAGAGAGAGAGAGAAAGAATGAGGTAAGTAGTGGGAATAGAACATGAGGGCCTGACGGATCCTGATTGTATTAAGATTCTGCGTGGAGACAAAACATTGGGTGGAGGATGAAAGATGAGATGCTTTGCTCATATTTAGACTGACAGAAGGGAGGAAGAATGTGGAGGGGGAAAGAGAGGAGAGATAGAGGGAGAGAGTGGTAGAGGAAAGAAAGGAGAGATAGAAAGATAGAGAGAGTTATGAAGGAAGGAAGGAGGGAGGGAGGGAGGGAGGGAGAAAGTTAAGAAGGAAAGAGAAGTGATAGAAGGAAGGAGGGTAAGAGGAAGGCTTGGTAAGGTCACCCTCCTACCCTTTCCATTGATAGTTACCAAGTGTTGTCTCAAGATGACC
>JAPQNM010000049.1:8272286-8277286 GCA_029783475.1 Metacarcinus magister
TGTGTGTGTGTGTGTGTGTATGTGTGTGTGTGTGTGTGTATGAAAGCAATTCTACGTACACGTGTCCTAAGCCTCTTTGCATACGTTGCGCAGAATCATCAAGGTCACAGTGTGTATAGATATGTATAAACGCACCTGATTTCTTAACAGCTGTATTCACATATGTATGCAGACAGTGTTGCCAACCTTACTATGTTCCCATCGCTGAACGCCTTGATAGCATTACTAATGGATGTTGATGCACGCTGTGACGTAAGGGTGAATCAGTCTTGAGTGACGTAGGGAATATAAACTCACCATACTTATAAGATACGACCCTGTCACTTCCTTTTGTCTCAGCTCCCCTCCTAAGCCGTGGTCTTGGTGCCTCACTGACCCTCTAGACCAGGCGTGTCCAACCTTGCCAGGACCGTCAGCCGAAATTGGTGATCATTTCCTGGAAAAAAAATGATGTTGCGTGTCTTGAGTGTTAATTTCCATCCGTGGTTCCTATTTCTCTTCTTCTTGTTCTTCTTGTTCTTGTTCTTGTTCTTCTTCTTCTTCTTGTTCTTGTTCTTGTTCTTCTTGTTCTTTCGTTTCCTTAATCTATCTACCTATTTATCTATCATTTTTCATTCTCCCTTTGTTTTTGTTTTTCGTTGTTATCGTAATGATGATAATGATAATAATAATGATTTTATTATTATTATTATTATTGTTATTATTATTATTATTATTATTATTATTATTATTATTACTACTATTATTATTATTATCGTTATTATTATTATTATTATTATTACAATCATTGCTTGTGACATGCTACGTTTTATTAATGATGAAGTTAAATAATCATTATATACAAACTGTGTTGTTTCTCACAGTACAATTTCCGACACAGGTTTAAGTTAATTCACGAGGCTAACACGACTATTACGCTGCATAACATAACATAGAGAGCGGCAGCGTAGGGCATTTGACCCTCTCAGAGCTGGAGGCACCGCTATTCACCCTCGACAAACAGGCCACTAATAATGCTAATGATACGAGGCTTGAGCAAACGACAACACCAGGGCGGCTTGGCTTGGCTTGGGTTGGGCTGCAAAACGTGGCGCCTTGTCTGTTACCAAGCAAAGTTTTTCACAATTTTCCATCTTTTAATTAGAAAATAGATATGAAAGTAGTCTATCCTATAAGCTAGTTTTTGGTGTATTTCTTGTATGATTTAATTTTTATGTTTTGTTGTATTTTTTTATATAATTTTGCTTTTATTAATTTGTATATTTATATATTTGTATCACGTCACCTCATGCCACAAACTGGATGGATTTTTTTTCTTTCATCCACACTATAGTTGACGTTATTTTTTTCGTTTTCTTTTGTGAGAGAGCATGGTTTGTTTTCTTTTTCATTGCATCTTGACAAAGGGGGAAACCATTATATTTTGGAGAGTGTGTAGTTACAGAGGACTATAACTACGTTGACTTAAGATCATTATACAACTTGTAGGGAGGAAACGATGAGGGGGAAGGGGAAGGCAGTATGAAGATCCCCGAGAGATTTTAGTGGATAAGGATTTCATGATGAAGTTATAATGATATTTGCTCTCTCTCTCTCTCTCTCTCTCTCTCTCTCTCTCTCTCTCTCTCTCTCTCTCTCTCTCTCTCTCTCTCTCTCTCTCTCTCACTCTCGCTCTCGCTCTCTTGCTCTCTCTCAGCTGTTTTAGCCTACACCGTATGCTCCAACTCAATTCCCCGGAAAGAAGTCATTAGTATTCCTCTCATCTCTCCCCTTTCCACTCCTCCAGCCTCGGGGATCCCAGCAGCAGCAGGAGGAGGAGGAATGGAAAAAGAAGAGCAAAAGGAACGAATGAAAGAGGAGGAGGAGAAAATCGAATATAGAAAGAGGAAGAAGAGGAGGACGATGATGAAGAAGAATAGAAGACGAGAAAGAGGATAAGAGAAAACGGTAGAAAAAGGTCAACTGGGAGAAGGTGGAGAACTAAGAGGAAGAAGAAGAGGAGGAGGAGGGACAAGAGGAAGAGGAGGAGGTGGTCCCTAAGGAGTCGCAGATTAGAAGGTAAGTTCTCTTCGCAGTTCAAAATTACTGAAGTTGAAAGAAGTTGAAGAAAATTTAAAACTCAAGTAGGGATAAGAGAACCTCACTCACTCACTTCCTATAATTCTTCCCTGTCTCGCATTTTTCCTCCATCCTCATTCTCTCATTTTTTCCTCATTTCCTAACCTCACAGGGATAATGATAATGATGATGATGATGATGATGATGATGATGATGATGATGATGATGATGATTGATGATGATGATTATAGCACCATTAATATTTCGAAACGAGTAGTTATATACATTTTATTCCCATCCATAAATTGCTTTCCTTTTTAAGTCGGATTTTGTCATTGAACTTTGAACTTTGCACTTTATCAAATATTTACGAGGTTCTATTTTTCTCTTATTCGTGTAAAAGACTAAAAGAATAATAGTTTTATTATTAATTGCTTCCCGAACTGCGTCACTTTAGCTATTCAGGAGATGCAACACAAAATCGAGTGATGTTGTGTTGGTGCAGTGTGGATGGTGTTGCGACGGGCGTGTAGGTGTGTTGCGTTGACAGTGTTGTGGATGTGTCGTGGATGTTCACCATTATTGGGTTTTGCTCCCTCGGGCTACCCCTTTATTTATGTAGGATGTGTTGTTGGTGTGTTACATTTGTGGTAAATTACGTGCTTGTGTTGTTCTGTATTGCTATCTCTAGGCACTTAATACATTGTTTTTCTTTTCTTTTGAGTGTGTCGTGTCGTGTGTTACTTCCATGGGCGTGTGTTTCTCTCTCATGGGTGTGTGTTGCGTCGTCGTGTTGTTACTATGGCGTGTGTTGCGTTGTTCTGTGTTCCTACCGCGGGCGTGTGTTGATCTGTGTGTTGAAAGAGCCGCGCCAGCCTCTCCTTGTGTTGTGCCGCAGAGGATCTCTCCTGCGGGAAGAAGCGAGGCGGAGGCAGGTCACCCGGCTATTGGTCCTCATTGATTCCCTTCCGCCCTGGTCCCGCCCACCCTCAGCCCACTCCCAGCCCACACCCAGCCCACTCACTGCTGCTCCTGCTCGCACCTCGCTGCAGCCGCTAGTCATGTTTTTTGTTATCGGTTATCAGGTTAAAATCATACGTGACCCCGGGGAAGCGAGGGACAGGATGTGACCTCGGATGCATGTTGGACAGGTGTGCTACAGGTCGGCGTGCAAATGACCTTCAACTTTCATCCAAACACGATCCAGCGTTTATTATTTTATTTTCATTCCAGTGTGACTCTGAAATGAGGGGAATCTAGACTCAGAGGTTTTTTTGTCTTTCTTTCCTTTTTTTCCTTTTTGTCATTGCCGTGACTGAAACGTATTATCATGGACGTAAGACTGTAATTTGAAGCCTTATTTCATACCAGTGCCGCGGATGTCACCTGCGGAAAGAATCACAGCAATAAAACAAGAGAGAGAAAAAATATAATAGTATGCATGAACCGCCAAACGCACAAGGGGTCTCCTCATGGCCCTTTTTGAGGTATTCGATTCTCTTCCGATGCTCATTAAAATCCAGTGATGCATATCGACTCTATGAAAGGGAAGGAGGAAGAGGAGGAAGAAGAGAAAGAAGAGGAGAAGGAAGAGAAAGAAAAGGAGGAAGAAAAGGAGGTTGTAAACAAGAACCTGACCAGCACATCGACCTCTTCCTCTTGATTACGCTGCGTCTTCATGGGTCCTGGAATCACAAAGGGAGAGTGGCCTTGTGTCTGCTCGGGTCGGCGTCTCGTTCGATGATGTTCTTTTGTTACTCAACCCATGTGGAACCAGACTGAGGTACCGACGATGGTCAAACACGGCCATGGTTTCCTCCTGATGTAGGTTATCGCTGCGTGTGTGTCAACGATCCCGTGGGAGGCGAGGGAGGCGGGGCGGGGCGGGGAGGGGTTGGGTTGGGCGGGGCGGGGCGGGGCGGGGCGGGGCGGGGCGGGGCGGGACGGGACGGGACGGGCCTCGACTCATGACTTTTAGGTTTTGTTTTTATGACGCTTTTCTTATTTATTTATTTATTTTATTTTTATTTATTTATTAAATTTTTTTTTAAGGTCCGTTTTCCCACTCGCGTCCGTCACTCCCCACCACGACGTGATCCACCTCCCCCCCCACCCTCAGGCAACCCAGAAAAGAGAGAGAGAGAGAGAGAGAGAGAGAGAGAGAGAGAGAGAGAGAGAGAGAGAGAGAGAGAGAGAGAGAGAGAGAGAGAGAGAGAACGAACCAAAAAAAAATTGAGTGCGTGCCGCCCGTGAGAAAAGAGACGGGTCGTATAAACACCGCTACACGCACACTCACACGCGCACACACTTTCCGTACACACGCACACACACTTTCCGTACACACGCACATAAACTTGGTGCGTGTCCCACTGTTTGGCGGCGAAGCAGTTGAAAATTTTGACCATGTAATCGCAAGTCATAAAATGTGCCGTATTTACAGACTGACTGAGTTGTATGACCTGACGAACGCGACGGAAAGGTGTGTTACTCACGGACTCTGAGGGAAGGGAGGAAGGAAGTGTGAACGGTAGCGTGCGTGCCCTTGCTAGATGCTGAGATTAGCGTGAGGAAGGATGCTGAAGTCACACGGTGTCTCTTGGTACAGCGGCGTCATCAGATACTTACCGGTGTGGTGCTCTGAGTCCTCGCGTTATTTTTAGTAAATTGATCGTATTGGATTTCATGTGATATTGTGTCATCGTTAATCTGGATAATGAAGATGATTCTGCGGCCACTCGTGACATCAATCAATGGAATATAAATAATTGCCAGAGGAACATCGATTGTGAGGTAAGAGTGAAGCTTGTGTGTGTGTGTGTTAGCGTCAACACCACTACAACTGACGTGGTTATTGTTGCCTTTGTGTCCTCTCCTCCACTTTCCGACTCACATCCTGCCCCTGTCCCTTGCTTCGACCCAACACCATCTCCAAACTCCCTCAC
>JAPQNM010000049.1:8279786-8282286 GCA_029783475.1 Metacarcinus magister
GAGGGTTAGCAACGAGAGGGAAAAGGAAGTATGTTAAAAATAGGATTCTGACCACCACTATCCATTCTAAGTCTTGGCCTCTTCCTCCCCTTCCACCTGTCCTCCACATGATCATACCGTTTACCTTCTCAAACTGCTAAACATGTCTCTTTTTTTTTATTCTCTCTCTCTCTCTCTCTCTCTCTCTCTCTCTCTCTCTCTCTCTCTCTCTCTCTCTCTCTCGTGACGTTAGTTATTAGTATCGTCAGAACACGGTATAGGGATGAGAGGGACGAGGTGAGAGAGGACGTGAAAGTGGGTGATGTAACACAGGAAGATGCAGAGGACAGGGTGAATGGAGACGAGTGGTCCGTTGTGTTGACTCGTAATGGGTGTGCCCGAAGGAAGAAAGAAAAAGAAGAATTGATGAGTGGTGTTGAGTGTGTTGGTGTTGAGTGAGTGGTGTTGTGTTGGTGTTGAATGAGTGGTGTTGAGTGAGTGGTGTTGGGTCAGTGGTAGTGTGTTGGTGTTGTGTTGGTGTTGAGTGAGTGGTGTTGGGCCAGTGGTAGTGTGTTGGTGTTGAGGTTGTATTGAGTGGTAATGTTTAGTGGTAGTTGTGTGGGATTGGAGTTAAGAGTGGTGTTGAAATATGGAGTTGAGTTTTGGTCGAGTTTCAGGTGGTGTTGAGTAGTGATTTTTACGACGCAATACATCACAAAGTCACGTGTATTTTGAAGAATGCTCGCCACTACAGAATAGAAAAATAAAATAAGAAATATGACTAACACAAATTCAAGTTCTTTACCAGCAGTTTTTTTTTGTTTAGTAGAAAAAGAAAAAAATACATAGTAACAAAATACAAGAGATCGTTAACCCGTGTTCTTTTCTCCCCAACAAATCTCTTTGAATTATCACCAGTCAGGAGTTATTTCTTACTCCTACAAACACGTCTAGGTCACGCCTGCTACTCTCCTCAATGTGACAAACTAAAGACGCATAATCACAGTTTGTTTAGTAATAAGTCGCTGGTTGCACGTGTAGCTCCACCATAATTAAACGTGCTAAATATTCACTCTATCTAACCCATTTAACAGTCTGGCAGCGTCATGTTGATGTGCGTGAGGTTTTACCCTTAAGATGCATTAACGTCCCGTGATGAATAATTCCATCCATCACGCAGGACTTAAGGACTTCAGGACTTCAGGACTGCATTCACCAAACTCTTGCATGTTACGTTAATGTCAAAAGTTAATGCTGGGTATAGCAAGTAACATTTAGCAGTGCCTCGCTGGCTCAGTAAAGCAGAGCAAGCGTTATGGTGTCACAGTGAACTGATTGGCGATAGTTTAGATGCATATGTTCTGTACGTATCTCAAGGCCCGCATGCACTGCTGAACCCTATACGGTGGCTGGTAAGGCCTGGCAAGGTTTAGTTCTTGAATATGTGCTTCTTATAGTTGATAATGCTGAAGAAACAACTCGGATTCACTTACTTCCTAACATGATATTGTCAAATTCAGCAAGGCTTGTGACGCGGCCAGATGAATGGGGAATGGCCTCGGCGCACACCAGTGTCAAGGTCAGCGAGGAGAAACTGAAGGTAATAATCACGGTCGTTGCATTGTGTGAAAAGTATTGATGTTACACGTCATTCAACACAGCGACTGAATCACTATCGGCCATTCGTAAGAAAACCTTCTGTGAATATATTGTCAGACTGAACCTCACCTCTTTGGAGAACATTGCTTCCAGGGAAAGGATGATCGAGTGTCTTGAAATATTGATATGAAGAAAAAGTTAAAAATGTCGAGGTGACTAAAATTACCATCATTCCATTTCTCGTGGACGAAAAAAAGTTCTGCGATGAAATGTGTATCAAGATGTTGAGAGGAAGACTCCAACGAACATTTTCTTTATACTTAACAACCTCGCTGGACGGGGGAGTCATCAAATAGTCAACTGATTCCAAAATAACCTTGAGTTTCATCGCCTTGCGTTTCATCGCGTGAGTGGGCGTCCCTTAGGCAGGAACCAAGCACGTGACCCATTGGATTTCGCTCACCATTCAGGGTTTAGGGAAGGGAAGGACCACTTAGTTTGGATAACAGCGTCCGTGTGGTGTGTTTATTTTATGTAAATGTGGTAATTATCTCTTCCTTTCCTTCTTACCTTTCTTCTTTTTTCCTTCCTTTCCATTTTTTTCCCTTCCTCCTGTCCATCTTTCCTTAATTTTCTTCACTTCTTGACCTCCTTTCCTTCCTTCCTTCAGTCAGTCCGTCGTTCATTCACTTATTTTTCATTCTTTCATCCTCCTCTCTTTATATTACATTACCTCTCCCTTCTGTTTATTTGTTATTCTTCATGTCTTTCTCCGTCCCTCCCTTCCTGTTGTTTCCTTCCTGCCTTTCATCCTTCTCAGTCTCTTCTTCCATGTAACCAAGCGACGATTTCGAGGGATTGCGCGTAATTGAAGCTAATATTTACCAGGCTGTGTTTATGTGACGCTGGTGTGGTGGAAGGA
>JAPQNM010000049.1:8287286-8294786 GCA_029783475.1 Metacarcinus magister
TAAAGTGTATGGTGATGTAACTCTCTAAATACCTTTGAGTTATAACATATTTTATCATTGGTTAGTTATCTCTTCCCTTCAATAACTTATGATTTACTTACTAACACTTCTTTATATCTCCTATTACATACTCTTCTCCCTTGCACATATTCATCTTTTTTTTATATACATTATTTCCTCTCTAATATAATGTTTGTAGTCACATCCTCTTCTCTGTCACACATGCGCTTCCTCCTCTGCTGTCTTATCACATTTGCGTCTCGTCTTCACATCCTTTTATCTGTCTCGCCTTGAAATGCATCCTCCTCTCTCTTTTTCTCTCTCACACACACACACACACACACACACACACACACACACACACACAGTCACACACTCACACACTCACATACACAGCACGCTATCGTCCCACCAAATAAATATATCATAAGTATTTTTTTATTTAAACTTTCATGTCCTTTGTTCTCCTTCAAGTTACGTAAAAAAGGTTTATAGGAATTCAAGTCTTATTCCATAGTTTATAAATATCGAATCCTCACCCGGTTGTCATGGATCGGAAGGAAAATATAAAACAGAAACAAAAATATGAAGAAAATTGTCGTTAATGTTGGAAAGGAAATACAGAAATGATTTGTATGTCACGATTCTAGATAAAGAAAAGAGGGAATGTTTTTTTTTTACTGATACTTTCGCGTGATTGTAACCGTATCGTCTTGGCATTCAATATTATAGTTATTATTATTATTATTATTATTATTATTATTATTATTATTATTATGAATATGTTGTTATTATCACTACTACTACTACTACTACTACTACTATCACTATTTTTCAAATGTGCATCACGAAAACCGTCTTTTCTTGGTACTGTTATGCATAATTGCCACTAATTTTATCCATGATTATACGTATTTCGTGTTAGCATAACGAGAGAGAGAGAGAGAGAGAGAGAGAGAGAGAGAGAGAGAGAGAGAGAGAGAGAGAGAGAGAGAGAGAGAGAGAGAGAGAAAGAGAAAGACCTTTACCAAGCCTCTTTCCTATGCATCGGTGCGTCGCTAACACTGCTACTCCTTCATCCTGAATGTATCGCCTCCTAGGTATTCACGGCGGGCGTCTTGCTAACCCCAGACGAGCCTAAGGTGGTGGTGTGTGTGTGTGTGTGTGTGTGTGTGTGCGTGTGTGCGTGTGTGCGTGTGTGCGTGTGTGCGTGTGTGTGTGTGTGTGTCTCTCTCTCTCTCTCTCTCTCTCTCTCTCTCTCTCTCTCTCTCTCTCTCTCTCTCTCTCTCTCTCTCTCTCTCTCTCTCTTATTACCATACGTATCTTTGTATGTATCTATGTATGGCCAATTAGCTTTGTTTTTCTTTTTCCTTTTCTTTTCTTTTTTTTTACCTTTGTCTGTTATCAACGCATTTTTTTTTTTATTCCTAGAAATAAGTAATTGGTCATTGCATATATTTTCTTTCCTTTTCTTCCTTTAAAAAATGCAATGCTATTTTCCTTCCTTTGGTATCAACGTTATTTTTGTTTTTTATATATTTTTTTCTTTTTCCTTTCTTTTTCTTTCTATTCTCATGCACAGTCCGTGTTAGTTTCATACTTTTTATTTTTTTTGTCTTCATTTTTCATTCCCTCGCATTGCATTTATCATATAATTTTTTTTGCATTTGTCATACTATTTTTCCTCTCCATTATTACCTCCTGTTTATTAAGCATTTTTTTGTTTTCATGTAAATGAAAGAGCAGGAAATAAGAGAGGTATATTGGAAGCATTATTATTCTTATTATTGTAATTGGTGTGGTGGAAGTGTAGTAATTGTAGTAGTAGTAGTAGTAGCAGTAGCAGTAGTAGTAATTGCAGTAGTAGTAGTAGTAATAGTAGTAGTAAATATATTAGGGTCTATTAGGTTCGTTAGACACACGCCTTCAGAAACACAACCTTAATTAAGAGGACTCGCATGTTCCTCTCCTCAACCTTACATGACGTGCACTAATGGGACGAAAGCCCTTCCAAGCACCCCTTACCTGCCTCCTTGTTGGCGGTGAGCACGTCCTTCCCAGCGGAGGCGAGAACGAGGGTGGGACTAACGCCTTACGGAACGCCAAACCACTGCGGGCTGTTCATCAAGTAGTGTTATTGATGTTACTCTGCCACGCCACCCTCCCGCCCGCCCGCCCGCCCGTCCGCCCGTCCGTGTGAGCTAAATATTTTGGAACGTAATGCATCGGCTGGTGAATATTGGCACTTTTAGAGTTATATGACGCGGCTCGTAATCGATGCTCGTCGTTTTGCATTACCGTGACCTTGCTCTCGTTTGTAGCAGAGTGGTGAGGCTTGTATGCATGTAGGTACCTTGTCCTCGGCCGGGCAGCTGATGTCCCTACACCCACACACACACACACACACACACACATACACACACACACACATCACGTATGCAAATCCAGAGTGGCACTGCATTCTGTATACAAACACTCAATTTCCATGCTGAGTTGGACCTAAACCTTGTCCTTTTTGTTGGATTTGAGTCACGTGATGCCACAAGTTCCCTGACGTGATGCAGCTCGGCGTCCACCGCTCAGGAGTGGACCGGCATGGTGTCCTTAACGCTGAGACTCTTTCATGTTATGCCGTTTAAAAGAACCTCACATTTTACAGGAGAGAGAGAGAGAGAGAGAGAGAGAGAGAGAGAGAGAGAGAGAGAGAGAGAGAGAGAGAGAGAAGAGAGAGAAGAGAGAGAGAGAGACCCGCATGCTGGCCTTTGTCCTATCAACTGTATCTCTTGCTCCATCATCGTTGACGTCTTCAGAAAGTTATTATTATTATTATTGTTATTATTGTTGTTATTATTATCATCATTAATATGGTTGTTGCTGTTGTTTTTATTGTTGTTGTTGTTGTTGTTGCTGTTGTTTTTATTGTTGTTTTTGTTGTTGTTGTTGCATTAGTATATATCCTCTCATGTCCTTCCCTTGACCATATTCTTTCCTTTGTCAACCTATGTACTCACCGACCTCCTCCTCCTCCTCCTCTTCCTCCTCTTCTTCCTCCTCCTCCTCCTCCTCCTCCTCCTCCTCCTCCTCCTCCTCCTCCTCCTCCTCCTCCTCCTCTCTCTTCTTCTCCTTTTTCCATTATCAATCTTCTTTATTCAAGGAGAGTTACCAGGGTATAATTTTTCACTTTTTTTTTTCTCTCTCTCTCTCTCTCTCTCTCTCTCTCCTCTCTCTCTCTCCTCTCTCTCTCTCTCTCTCTCTCCTCTCTCTCTCTCTCTCTCTCTCTCTCTCTCTCTCTCTCTCTCTCTCTCTCTCTCCTCTCTCTCTCTCTCTCTCTCTCTCTCTCTCTCTCTCTCTCTCTCTCTCCTCTCTCTCTCTCTCTCTCTCTCTCTCTCTCTCTCTCTCTCTCTCTCTCGCTCTCTCTCTCTCTCTCTCTCTCTCTCTCTCTCTCTCTCTCCTCTCTCTCTCTCTCTCTCTCTCTCTCTCTCTCTCTCTCTCTCTCTCTCTCTCTCTCTCTCTCTCTCTCTCTCCTCTCTCTCTCTCTCTCCTCTCTCTCTCTCTCTCTCTCTCTCTCTCTCTCTCTCTCTCCTCTCTCTCTCTCTCTCTCTCTCTCCTCTCTCTCTCTCTCTCTCTCTCTCTCTCTCTCTCTCTCTCTCTCTCTCTCTCTCTCTCTCTCTCTCTCTCTCTCTCTCTCTCTCTCTCTCTCTCTCTCTCTCTCTCTCTCTCTCTCTCTCTCTCTCTCTCTCTCTCTCTCTCTCTCTCTCTCTCTCTCTCTCTCTCTCTCTCATGTCCGCAGCCCTTAAGCTCCTGAGTTGAGTGACCATATTATTGGCTCTCATAAAGATTCCGTTATTCTCTCTCTCTCTCTCTCTCTCTCTCTCTCTCTCTCTCTCTCTCTCTCTCTCTCTCTCTCTCTCTCTCTCTCTCTCTCTCTCTCTCTCTCTCTCTCTCTCTCTCTCTCTCTCTCTCTCTCTCTCTCTCTCTCTTTCAACCTCCTCATGACACTGATCCGATTAATGGAAGAGGAAAAATGAGGTTAAGTGAGGTTAGGTCAAGATGAGGTCACGCACAGGTCAAGTGAGGTTGTAAAGAGGAGAGAAGAGGTTGTAAAGAGGAGAGAAGAGGTTGTAAAGAGGAGAGAAGAGGTTGTAAAGAAAAGAGTAGAGGTTGTAAAGAGGAGAGAGGAGGTTGTAAGGAGGAGAGCAGAGGTTGTAAAGAGGAGAGGAGAGGTTGTAAAGAAAGGTGGAAATTAGTAAGCATATCGTTGTGTTCCTTTATCATTTTATGCTTAAACTCCCGTCCTTCTACGAGGCTTAAGTTCTTGGTGAGAGGCCCATTCTAGTCCCACTTTGAAGGTGGCGTAAGACCCTTTAGCCACAGCCAACCACAAAGCAAAAGTAAGAAAGGTGAAATCTCTTCGATGAATAGTAAAAAAAAAGAAGCAAAGTTAGTGTGTGTGTGTGTGTGTGTGTGTGTGTGTGTGTGTGTGTGTGTGTGCGTGTGTGCGTGTGCGTGTGTGTGTAAAATTGAAGTGTCGAGATAAAACATTTCGTCTTAATTTTCCTCCTCTCAAGAATCTGTGAATTTTGACGTGATAGAGTGACATGTTAAGTCAACGTCTTAGTGTAAAGCAAACATTATTATATACGTACAGACTTACAGACATACAGATAGACATGCATACATACAGACAGACAGATAGATAGACATACAGACAAACAGACAGACAGATAGACGTGATGCAAATTAACATTTCCATTTAAACTTCTCTCTTTCGCGCTGCTGCCTTCCTCCTTCCCTCTCTCTCTCCGACCTTATTTGTATGTGGTCCCTCCCTCCTTCCCTCTTTCCCTCCTTCCCTCCCTCCCTCTTTCCCTCTCTCCTTCCTTCCTTCTCTCCTTCCTTCCCTCTCTCCTTTCTTCCCTCCCTCCTTCCTTCCTTCCCTCCTGCACTCCCTCCTACCTTCCTTCCCTCGTGCCCTCCCTTCTGCCCTCCCTCCTGCCCTCCCTCCTTCTCTCCTTCCTGCCCTCCCTCCTTCTCTCCCTCCTTCCTTCCCTCCTGTCCTCCATTCCTCCTGCTCTCTTTCGTATCGACTTCGCACACCTGAGAACCATTTTAGCGAATCAGTTTAGTTTCAAAGATAAAGTTTATCCTTCCAATGTCTGCACTGCACACACACACACACACTCTCTCTCTCTCTCTCTCTCTCTCTCTCTCTCTCTCTCTCTCTCTCTCTCTCTCTCTCTCTCTCTCTCTCTCTCTCTCTCTCTCTCTCTCTCTCTCTCTCTCTCGTTCATGCAGTTGTTCTCTTTTTCTTTATTCCTCCGCTTGATATGTGTGTGCGTATATATTTCTTTTTCCTTTTCGTTTTCTTTTTCATCTCAAGTTTTCCTTCCTTGCTTCCTCTCTGCAGTGTGAGGCAAAATGGCGGCGGCGTCATTACCTCAACAATGGAGATAAGATGAAAAAAATGAGAAGAAGAATATAAATGCCTCCAAGGTAGACTAAAGAGACCGCCAGGGAAGACCAAATATTTTCCTCCTCCTCCTCCTCCTTTTTACTCGTCATTTTCCTTTTTCATGTTCCTCTTCCTCACTTTCCTCGTTGCTTCTCCATTTCTTCCTTTTTTTTCCCTTAGCCTTCTCCATTTCCTTTTCCTTTTTACCTCCTCCTGGTCTGCCAACGCTGCACACACACACACGCACACGCACACGCACACACACACACACACACACACACACACACACACACACACACACACACACACACACACACACACACACACACACACACACACACCCGCCTATGCAGTACCGTAAATTCGACTCCCAATTTTTTTTCTTCCCTGGACCGTAACATATCCGGTTTATACTGCGATAAACTAGATTATTTTCAGATTACGTTCGGGTCCGGTTCACGGGGGCAGGCGGGACGGAGGGGCCACAAGCGTATCCGGCCCCGAGTTCGCTTATGTAGACGAAAATTGCAACAAACACCTTAGTTCATGACGTGTTTAGGATCTGACACAGCAATCCATTACCTCGACGCGGGAAATTTGGTGATCCTTCCTTCCTTCCTTCCTCATTTTTCACCTTCTTTTCCACCTCCTCCTCATCTTCTTCTTCCTCTTCCTCTTCCTCTTTGCCTCCTTCCCCTGAGGTGTCTCCAGCCATTCACTCTGAAATGACGCTGGAAATTGTGTGGATATTTTTTTTTTTTCGTAATTAACTGACTGTGATTTTAGATGCAAATGTTGGGCGTCATGTAAATTAGGAACGGAAGAAAAATTTAGAGAGAAAAAATAGTTATATTTTTCCCGCACTGGTAAGAGAGAGAGGAAGAGAAAGAGAAATAGAGAGAGACAAAAAGATAAAAGAAAAATATAGCACAGAATCAAGCAAACAAAGAAAAAAAAATGGGGGGTAGGAGTAAGGGAGTGACAGAGGACAACACACAGTCCCAACTCAGATTTTCCTTTAATAAATGTACAACTAGACGCTTTCCACCTTCTCTCAACGGACCGAGGCACCAGCGGGAGCCTTGAGTGAGATGGAGGAGAAACACGGGAAGGAGACGTACGACCTTGAAGGGAAGAGCACAATGGAAGGGTTACAAGGGAGTGGAGAGAGGCAAGTGAAGCGAGGAAGGGGAGAGAGCAAAATTATGGACGTAAGTAGAGGGGAGAAGAGAAAGTTAGGGGAAGAAAACACTAAGATTTCTCTAAGCCCAAGGAGATGAGAGAGAGAGAGAGAGAGAGAGAGAGAGAGAGAGAGAGAGAGAGAGAGAGAGAGAGAGAGAGAGAGAGAGAGAGAGAGAGAGAGAGAGAGAGAGAGAGAGAGAGAGAGAGAGAGAGAGAGGGAGAGAAAAAAAAGATGGAGAGAGTTTTAAGAGCGTGTGGAGGTAGAAAGAGAACTAGAGGAGAGTAGAGCCCAGAGCAGCAGTCAATTTACACAGGGATTGAGGAGAAAATTACCTGCTTTGTCTCCCGTGCGCTGTTCCTGCCACAGATGAGGAAGTTGCTTAGCATTACCATCACCACCACTACCATCACCACCATTACCATCACCACCATTACCATCACCACCACCACCACCACCATCACCACCAGTACCATCACCACCACTACTATCACCACCACTACTATAATATTATGGTGTTGCGGATAAAAAGTTAGCAGCCGCAGCAGCAGCAGTCGCTCTGCAGTGTATTTAAGGCAGCGGCACCTTGGCGGGACCAGCAGAAGGAAAGGAAGGAAAATAAAATGGAGGAGTAAGAAGTAAAGAAAGAGGAGAAAGGTTCATCCTCTTGCTCTTCCTCTGCCTCCTCTTCTATTGTGTTTCCTGATGTTCCTGGTTCTTGAGAGAGGCGTGGGAGTTGCTTCCTCTTGATTTATTCCCACGTCTACCCAATGGAATCCAGCCAAGAGGCCACCGCCGTCGCCTCTTGATACATTGCGGGTAACCAAGAGCCTTGAACTAGAAATGATGTCGAGAAAAACAGGAGAGA
>JAPQNM010000049.1:8297286-8357286 GCA_029783475.1 Metacarcinus magister
TATTTGTAAATTTCCAGGTGACGTGAGATGTATGTGTACAAATCAAACACACACACACACACACACACACACACACACACACACACACACACACACACACACACACACACACACACACACACACACACACACACACACACACACACACACACACACACACACACACACACGTTACGTTACGGTGGCACTTTATATAGTTAGTTAGTTATACGTGTGTGTGTGTGTGTGTGTGTGTGTGCGCGCGTGTGGGTTTGCTTGTGCGTGTGTGCGCCGCCGTGGCTGACTCACGTTGGGTTCCGACTTGAAAGCATATTTTCTTTTCTTTCGCCTTTAATTTCATACTTTCACGCAGGAACACGCGAGGCTGGGATTGTAGAATGAATGGAGAGATTAAAGAAAGATCTCTAAATCCCTTCCTATAATGGGAGGGAAGAATTATTTCAAAAAAAGAAGCACAGTATGTATATTCCTTTTTAAGTCTATATCTTGCAAACCTTGTAGGGGACTCAAAGGTACAGACGCGTGGAAGAACAAAGGAGAGAGTTTAGTGTATTACAAAGATTATCAATATTCTCTCTGATACACCTTCCACAGCGAGCGTCCTGTCAACTCTGTGTATGTTCAAGTGTGTGTATTCAGGTGTAGCTCACAGGAAAACGAGGCCACGAAAAAATAAGAAGAAAAAAAAGTAATAAAATGTTGGGTGTACCTGTTAATTATTTCACATTTCACTCTACTTTACTTTGCGTTCACCGTACAAGAATGTGTCACTCACTGTATCCGTCACTTCACTTCACGTTTATAAGTTGCAACCATTGGTGATAACATCAGAAAGGGTGTCGAGCCAGTTGTAGTTAGCTGCCTCCTTCTCGCTCTCTGAAAACGGAAACGACGATTTTTCATTTAATTTATAGGTTTGCTGCCGTCTTGACCCACCCAACCAACCTACACTTGTTCGGACACTTGCCATAGAAACTTTACTCACAGCCCCTCCCCCCCCCCAACTCCACCCCCGACACACACAAGGTATAATCATTCTGTTATATGTTATCGTTCTCATCTAATGGAATGAAGTCAATGAAATCACGTCTACACAATATTGGCATGATGAAGCTTAACCCCAATTTTTTTTTCTCTCTCTCTCTCTCTCTCTCTCTCTCTCTCTCTCTCTCTCTCATCTCTCTCCTCTCCTCTCTCTCCTCTCTCTCTCTCTCTCTCTCTCTCTCTCTCTCTCTCTCTCTCTCTCTCTCTCTCTCTCTCTCTCTCTCTCTCTCTCTCTCTCTCTCTCTCTCTCTCTCTCTCTCTCTCTCTCTCTCTCTCTCTCTCTCTCTCTCTTTTATAGTGTAGTTTACTCACCACTGGTATAACGCAAGCATCTATCACCTGTTGGGCGAGAGACAGTATTAGAAAGGTGGTATTCAAAGACCTCAGTTACTTATAAATTGTCAGGCAAACATATGTACTGACCCTACATGCATACACATATACAAACAGACAAACATACATACATAGAGAATACTTACATGTTTCTTCCGGGGTACCTCTGAAAAACCTTATTTCTTCTTCCATTTCCATATCATCGGTAAGGGAAAGTTCTGTAAAGCAATAATAATTATGATATTAATGATAATAATAATAATGATAACAAACAGGTTATCTTCACTACACTTTCTATGAAGAGTTCAAAAACACAAAAAAAGTAGTGACAAACATGACGCATAACAGCGTACACACACACACACACACACACACACACACACACACACACACACACACACACACACACACACACACACACACACACACACACACACACACACACACTCACCGTCTAGTTCCGCCCTGTTGTTGTTGCATCTTTGGTTCAAACTCCTCACGATGTTGGCTGGAGGGGAAAATCTGCCCTCGTTTGCCGTTATGATTGCTGCTCCTGCACATAAAAGAGATAGGTAAATAGTAGATAGATAGGTAGAAAGATGGATATATACGGTGGTGGTGTTGGTGTGCTATTGGTGTACTAACCTGTGGTGTTGAGCCAAGTTTCGATTCGGTCACCTGCGGAGGGATGGGAGGAAGGGTCGTTAGTGATGTAGTTTTTGGTAGTGGTCGTAATAGTAATGAAAGCTCATAGCAGTGGGACTAGGAGGAGGAAGAGGAGAAGGAGGAGGAAGAGGAGAAGGAGGAGGAAGAGGAGGAGGAAGAGGAAGAGGAGGAGGAGGAGGAGGAGTGGTCGTGGAAGGTTAGGGTTAATGACACTGAGTTTTTTAAAACCGAAGCTTCGTTAATTACATATATATATATATATATATATATATATATATATATATATATATATATATATATATATATATATATATATATGCAGAAAGTAAGAAATTTTTTTCTTCGATTTTATATTGAAATGCTATCTAGTTAAATCAGTAATTTCCTGCCCTACACAGAGTAAAAACAAGTAATAATAATAATGATAATAATATTAATAGTTATGATAATAATAATAATAATAATAATAATAATACATATCTGACATCACATTCACAACCTTCAGTACTTACAAAATCCATCGAGACGTCTTACTTTGTAGTAGCAAACAGAGAGACCAATACCACCAAAGAACCTGGATTCTGAAAAAGAGAAGAATACCTCAAACATTTCTGAAGTTTCCTTTAATGAGTGAAACAATAATTCATTTTCCAAACAGTAACAGCATAAGATGATTTGGTGTCTGTTGAGTGACTCGCCAATCCACTTACTTACCTGTGAGTCATACCTGAACATGCGAAGCTTACTATTAAATCTGACTTTATATTCTAGTAGAGGGTGATTTGTAGATCTATGAAGTATCTGGACCGAAATGCTTTTCTCTTTACCTGTCAGTCATATCTAAACCGAGGAGGGTGAATTATGAGGTAACATTTTAGAGCTTATATAAGGAATGTGTTCGATGTCTCAATTTAATGGGTTTGGAGCCGTCTTGGCCTTCCTCAAGGCCGTCACTGAATGTGTGGATCGATGAAAGGTAATGAGCGTCACTTCACACGAAGATTCATTCAAACAGACTCCATATCGCTTCAACTCATGACGTAATTGACAAAATACAGTGAATTTTGTACAGACTTGAGAGTGAGTCAGGCGAGGACGACTCTGAGAAGCAGCGTTACTCACCCTCCGGCGCGCTGTCCACCTTTGCCTGCAGGAGAAAGTGTGGCTTAGTTAGAATGGAAGTTTTGTGTGACCTCAAAACTACTAAACTACTGCTGTTGCTGCTCCTGTTGGCGGCAGTAATAGCAGTAGTAGTAGGAGTGGTAGTCGTATCAATAGTTATAATGATTATAATGATATTAATGATAATACTAATGGTAATGGTATAGTAGTTTTTTCAATAACATTGATAAGAACAATAGTAACTAGAAAGACACTCAGTAGAGCGCAAGTTCCTCGCTGTCGCAGCAGATATTCGTAATTTTTTCTTTAAGTCGACTTTTGTCATTAAAGTTTAAAGAATTTATAATTAAATGGAGGGTATACTTTGGATAGGGAGTCATGTTGGTGAAGTTTTGTGAAGTTGTGTGTTTTGATGGTTATAGATATTTGAAAATCCTGTAGGTCGACTTTGGAGCTGGAGTTGGGTGCGCTGAAGGTGGCGCTCAAGATAACGTCTAATGGGAATACTATGGCGACATTTAATGTTTCCTGACAAATCACAATGTAATGGAATCAGACTCTAGGGTAAGGGATTATGTTAATGAGGTTTCATGAGGTTGGTTGCAATGCATAGTGTTATCGGGAAGTTACTAACATACCTACAAACAGACCAAGTGAAAATATCTTGTTCAATCTCGTTGGTGGAGGTACTGATAAAAGTAATAATAGTAAAAATAATAATAATAATAATAATAATAATGGTTTATCGCTAACTCGTGAATCTGCAGTTGTACATTTTTTAAGCACATTCCTATTTCCATGTTTATTGTTCTCTCCAGTGAATGTATTCTGATAACCGGGTTTACTTTATACTTTTTTTTGTCAACATTGCCACAATGTATTGATGAGCTTAGCAAATAGAGTCATTCATTTAGTTTCATGTATATACTATTTCAATTTTCCTGAGATTTTTTCCTCGTCATCAAAAGCCCAGCAACTGTTTGCTCAGCCAAATAGGAAAAGTTTGCATGTTTGTGTAATAACAATTCTTATTTCTGAGTAAAACTTTCGTTTGCATTTATCGTTATCACATTGGCTTCTTTTTATGTTCTCTTTGTCAAAACATTGCTTAATTACTTTTATTAACCTTTTTTTCTTGTTTTTTTTTCTCTCGCTCTCTCTTTCTCTCTCTTTCTCTTTTTGTTTGTCTCTCCCTCTCTCTGAATATAAATGTCTGCTCTTCAGTGCTGAGAGTGGCACGTGTGCTTGCTTGTACTTTTATTTAGAACTGTTAATTTCTTTGTCCTTTGGTTCACGTGTATTTATCAACAGTAAAAAGTTGCAAAGACTTTTTTTGGTTCGTTAAACTGAGTCGTTCGAGTTTCAAAATTGTCAAAATGAATCCATGTAATAGATTCGTTCAGTAAACGCGCAACCACTGCAAACAAAGGAAGGAAGGACAGTGTTTGTATGAAGAAGAAGGTTATGACAAGGGCGGGAGGGAGGGATGTAGCTCAGTTAGTTAATCAATTGCCAATGTTTCCAAACAGTCGCCAGCGCACCCAGAGCAGCGCCGAGTACTTCCCACAACACAACACAAAATAACATTAAGATGGACCTTAGATAGATAGGTTATGGTGACTAAACACAGACTCTTCATGTGGTACTTACTCCGGGGAGGCACGAGGTAAGGTGCATGAGGCACACTGCCAAGCCAATCGCTATCAGGAACTTCATGTTGATGCTGTAGCTGTTGGTATCACACTGTTGGCATGACCTTCTTACCTGTATTTATATCACTGGTTCCGTCCAATTCCTTACATCATTTTTTTCTTCGTCATGTACACCTGTGCGTACTACCTGTAACGTGAGCCGCACCACACCTGTGTAACGAGAACCACGTCATCAAACACCATACACACGAACACATACATTAATATGCTAATACTGTGTAATCACCTGTGTTTATGTAAAGGCATCTGCTTTGCCTCATCAATGGATACATTTTTTTTTCTGGAAATGCTTGAAGTCTAAACACTCTTGAGATCTTTAAAAGTTAACATTAATTTTCCTTGTTCAAAGATGTAACATTTTGATACTTACTGTGGCTGGGTGGAGGCCGGCAGATGCTAAGAAAGACTCATTATAACAAGTGTTTGATATCCTCACCGCTTCATATATGTATTCTATTAAATTCGGTTCCTTTTCACTACACTTGCAGTATATCATCCCCTCCTCCTCCCTTCCCTGTCACAAAAGCCACATGTGTCTATTGAGCCAAGAAAACTTAACATTTATTACCGACGCGTACGTGCTTCTCAGATTCAGAAGAAAATTTAAATGCAATCATATGTTAATTCAAGCCTTCAGGTGGCAGGTGTAGACCCTGCTTTTTGATTACTCAAGTAGTAAATATGTGCCTTTTAGATATATGAACGTTTTACTGGACACGTGAGATTCATACCTGTATATAATGTGATTGACTTGGTGCTTCAGTCAGCTACATTCTGGTGCAAGGTATTTATTGATCTATGTATCGAACCATGATTTGCGTAATTTCGGTATTCACATGAATGACGTAATTGTAACATTCATTCATGATGCGCAGCTAAAATTTTTCCCTCCAAGAAAAACTATTATTTTTTCTGAATGTAATAACAAGGACATTTTAAGACTGAAGAATATGAAAATACCAAACTAATATTATACATTTACATCGATGTATTTCAATTTGATGCGTTAATGTAAAATGTTGATGCAAGTGTTCTTAGGAAATTATCGTTATGCATCTTATCAATATTAAGTATGTTAAAGATAAGCTGACACGTATAACTGGTAATTAGTTATCTTTATTTGCATTTTTCTTTTATATGGTATTTTTTCTGTTATTTGTAATATTCGGTCAAATTTTAATCGAGTTTTGTAGATCTGCTCCATACTCTATCTATGAAGTATAAGGAAATAAATGCAATTCAATTGAATTCACACACACACACACACACACACACACACACACACACACACACACACACACACACACACACACACACGCACACACGCACACGCACACGCACGGAAGAGGGGCGGTCAGGAGAACCCTAAAGTTAAATTTCTTTCAATGTTACATTCTCACTGGCCAGTCCGAACCTGCTGCCATTACCCATTCACAACAGTAACCAACCTTCGTTCCACATTGGCGCCACAAAACCACTTCTGTTCTCCAGGGGCTCACAAGTAAAATTTCCACCGCCTTCAAGCAGCCAAATCCAACTTGCCTTCAAGACCCAGATGATTATATTAATCCGCGGCGAGGGGTTGCATTGATCCTTAGTGGTTGGCGAGGGCTTTGCTGTCATTCTTAGTCTCTCGAGAGCTAAGACGTCTTTTCATAAACGTGTACCTTGCACGACGGTAGTGGTGGTGGTGGTGGTGGTGGTGAGTGGGTGCAGTGTTGTCAGCGGCGGGTGAGTGACGTGCTGTGTATGTTGCAGGAAGTACAAGCGTGTGGTCACTCTTCATCTACGGCGTGGGTAGCCTGGTGGTGGAGCAGCTGTACAGACGCTGCCAGACCTCCCTGCCCCTGCTGCTGCGAGGACTCTGTTACGTGGCATGGATTTACCTGTGGGAGTTTTCAACAGGTGAGCCTTATGAGGTTTTCTTACTGTTTTACTCTTTCCCATTTGTATTTTCTTTACTTACCTCTGTGTGTGTGTGTGTGTGCGTGTGTGTGTGTTTCCTGATAATGAGCCGTGGCAGTGGTGGTGGTGGTGGTGGTGGTGGTGGTGGTGGTGGTGGTGGTGGTGGTGGTGATGATAGCTGAGGACTGGTATTGCAGGCCTCATCTTGCGGCAATATGGTGCCTGCCCCTGGGACTACACGGAGAGGAACTACAACCTTCTGGGGCTCATCACCCTGGAGTACTTCCCCGCCTGGTACCTCGCCTCCATCCTCACCGAGCAATTCCTCATCCACAACCTGCTCTTCCTCTCCATCTGCTCGCAGGACTCACGCAACCGTCTGCACCACAAGGGATAGAAGGGAAGGTCATGTCCAGCACCTCTAACGCTGGCGAGGCGATGTGGGTATATAACGGGAGGCCTTTCTCTGTTAAGTGTTAGTAGGCGACCGTCTCTTGTTCCCTAGGCAGACATTCATTCTTCAGAGTCTATTTTTGAACCGCGACTGTGTTTTAGTGGCGTGTTTTCGTGTTCTTGTTGAAGATTTTAAACCAAACTTTACTACACACAATATGGAAAGAAATGATCGATCCCTCAGACTCCACAATGGTTGGTTGGTTGGTTGGTAATTGGTTTGTGTTTTGCGTCACGAAGGGCATTTGTTGTCTACTATTTCCTCGGCTGTTGTGACGGAGAGGCAGGTGGCAGGTGTGTGCAAAGTTTATACGAGTGAATGAATGTTGGTTGACTGAAAACATTTAAAAGTAGGGATAATCGTTGTTGTTATTATTATTATTATTATTATTATCATTATTATTATTATGTCTCGTGACTTTGCAAGGAAGGGTTCGGTCAGACTTGTCCCGGCGTGGGTGGTGGGCGGCTCTCGGTGTCTCCTTCAGGCTAGACTAGAAAAATGTTTACCAGTGATCAAGATTTTCCGGAGATAATCGGATCTATGTATTTTTTATTCCCAGCATGAGAGAGAGAGAGAGAGAGAGAGAGAGAGAGAGAGAGAGAGAGAGAGAGAGAGAGAGAGAGAGAGAGAGAGAGAGAGAGAGAGAGAGAGAGAGAGAGAGAGAGAGAAAGAGAGGGAGAGAGGGAGAGAGAATTTGTCAACTTCATGAAAAGTCACCAGTCCAATCTTAATACATTCCTGAATTTAAGCTCCTGTACCCCGTTGTTGCGGTTTGACTTGTAGATTACGATCAACATTACTTCCTTGACCTCAGTGAATGTGGAAAGGCATCACCAAGCCGCCTGGTTTTAATTTACTTTATTTATTCTTCATTTTAGTTGTAAGTTTTGGTGTGGGTAGTGGGTGGGGAGGGGAGGAGGGGAGGGGGAAGGTGCATGCGAGTGTGTGTGTGTGTGTGTGTATGTGTGAGAGAGTGTGAGTGTGAGAGAGAGAGAGAGAGAGAGAGAGAGAGAGAGAGAGAGAGAGAGAGAGAGAGAGAGAGAGAGAGAGAGAGAGATAGAGAGATAGAGAGAGAAAAAAAAAAGTCCAAAACAGGCAGGGTCAACGCGTGTATGTATGCTTAATAGAGAACGAGGAAATACTTACCAGGTCATATCAGGTCATGACACTTCCTTATATACTGTGTGCTGCTGACCTAGGATGACGATATCGTGTGATGACTTACTAAGAGTAGACACACGAGGCCATCAAAGTGAGGTTATGTGACGCGCCGGTAATGCCAACACACACACACACACACACACACACACACACACACACACACACACACACACACACACACACACACACACACACACACACACACACACACACACACACACACACACACACACTTGCTTGTATTGATTGAACGTTCAGGTGTAATAGCTTTGAACACATAAATTGCGTTGATTCGAGGTATTGGAAGGAGATACGAAGGTCAGCAAATTGTAGGAAATTGGATAAGTAAACAGTTCTTAATGATTTGCTTTCGGTGTGTGTGTGTGTGTGTGTGTGTGTGTGTGTGTGTGTGTGTGTGTGTGTGTGTGTGTGTGTGTGTGTGTGTGTGTGTGTGTGTGTGTGTGTGTACGCATTTTTCCATTCATATACGTATCCATATTTTTGTATACATATGTCTGTTTTTTGTATATGTATGTATACATTATTTATTTATTTTTTTCAGAATATGTTATGTAAGGGAAGCAAGTTTGAATGCCTCGAGATTTCCTTTATTTATTTTTGTCATTCATGTATAATGTATTTAATTTTATCTTTGCCCGCAAGGAAAATTATGTCCAATCACACGTAACTTACCGGGCAAACACCTGCAAGTACTGTGACTAAATCTTAAAAAAAAGTATATTAAAGTGTGACTGAAATAATAGTTATATGTAAAGTACAAGAAAAGTTACGAAATTCAGCTTTTACCGAAGATTACATAATAGTGTCTCTTGAGTGTTCTAGGGCAGCGTATTTATTTCTCAGATCGCCTAATCTTAATCCTCTTATTCCATTGTGCACAACGTAACACGGATATAAGCCAGCAGATCATTGGATACTTCCGGTACAAGCAAAAAAAAATGTCCCATCTCACTCTTTATAAAAATCTCTAGAGTAGAACCAACTAGAATTCTGACTTCATTCACGTAGTTGAGTAAATTAATATTAATTGTATATGTTTAAGCACTGCTGGCTCTATGATATATATGGTATACAATATAACAATCACCTGATATGGCTGCCTGTTACATATATGGCCGTAACTTTACATACTTAAACATTACTTAACCTTGTTCCAATATTTCTATTCATAAATGTAAGACGGAAGTGTGAGTCAACGGAACGTAAATAGATTGAAGCTATATTCGTCAGTCGCCGGTTGGTAATGATGCAGGTTATAATAGGTAATTACAGCCTCATTATAATCCTTAAGTTGACTTCATACTCGCCGCCTGAGTGAGCTCGAGGCTTGGTGTTGCAGCGACGGGTGATTCATTGCCCTGCCGTCATTTTCTTACCGCCTTTGCGTGATTCACCTTCCCTGACGTGTGGTGTTACGCCCCTGTTGTTAGTTAGGAATGATGACCACGACTCACGCCCGGAAGGAACACCATTCAGGGAGGAAGGACAGCGACGGTCCTGCTGCGGCGGCTCCCTTGCCCTGTAATGCGTCGATAATTTTTTTTTGTGTGTGATTTGTATTATAGTTTTTCATCACTACTACTACTAAGACAACCACAACCACTACTACTACTACTACTACTACTACTACTACTACTACTACTACTACTACTACTACTACTACTACTACTACTACTACTACTTACTACTTACTACTTACTACTTACTACTTACTACTACTACTACTACTACTACTACTACTACTACTACTGACAGGCCATTTCGATTATTACAAGCAATACATCCTTTTTTATCATGTCACTACAATCGTATCTTTCTAAGGTATTATAACTTACACCAATTTCAATGTTCCTTTTTCTTAATATTTGACTGGACACTTTTCTTTCCCCTGGCGAGGCTAATGATATACTTTGTGGCACGTGACAGTCTTGAATCTTGTTTGATACCTCGGTCAGACACGCAAATCCCGTTGAAAAACCCTACATGTGAGTCTCGCTTGCAGGGTTGTGTTGTGTTCCCGTTAAATCATTGCAGAAAAAAGTAACCTTAGTAACTCGTACCAACCAAAAACTAACATAATATCATGACGTAATTGCTTCCTAGATATCAGTCCGTTGTGTTTTTAGTCAGTGAAGCGAGTTGGGGGTTGGCAAGGGGTTCCATATTGATCTTATACACTAAAATCAACTCGAATGTTATATATAAAGTATGGATTCTAGTATGTGAAACTAGGACAGGAATTTGAGGCTTTCCATAAATATCAAGGCCAGATTTCATGAACAGTAAAATTTTTAATCTCTTTTTACGCAATCAAACCCTAAATAGAGGAGTGATATACGGGTGAAACGTCTACTTTTTTTCTTCGGCTGACCAAGGACTAAGCGTGACCAATCCACATTAGTTTTTCAGACGAGTGAGCGGCGGGGCGCAGCGGTTTGGTACAGCTGATTGGCGGCGCTGAGCTCAACTCTCGACGCTGCTCAGCTGTCGTCCGTACACCCGTCCTTGACACGTATATAGTAACCAAGGTAAAGAAGGGTGACGTGTGACTGACGACTAGCGGAATGATAAGGAAGTAAGGTAGTAGTGGTGGTGATGGTGGTGGTGGTTGTTGTAGTAGAATCTGTGGTTTTCTTGGTTGTAGGGGTGGTGGTGGTGGTGGTGGTGGTGGTGGTGGTGGTGGTGGGGATGCAATGTGAATGCAAAGAGTTCATTAGGTGATGTCTTGTTCTCTTCCATCTGTACACACACACACACACACACACACACACACACACACACACACACACACACACACACACACACACACACACACACACACACACACACAACACCTAGTCATTCGTTTGAACCTTTCCACTGCAATCGTTTCCGGAAAATCAAAGTATTAGCTTCATCGACCAGAAATAGACTAAACTATATTATCGAGGGAAATATTAGATACTTTTATTCTCTCTCTCTCTCTCTCTCTCTCTCTCTCTCTCTCTCTCTCTCTCTCTCTCTCTCTCTCTCTCTCTCTCTCTCTCTCTCTCCTCTCTCTCTCTCTCTCTCTCTCTCTCTCTCTCTCTCTCTCTCTCTCTCTCTCTCCACTCTCTCTCTCTCTCTCTCTCTCTCTCTCTCTCTCTCTCTCTCTCTCTCTCTCTCTCTCTCTCTCTCTCTCTCTCTCTCTCTCTCTCTCTCTCTCTCTCTCTCTCTCTCTCTCTCTCTTTTAGTAGTGTCTATGTGAACCTTATATAAGCAAAATGACTTGGTAATATATTCAGTGGTTATGATGTCAATCGAAATATTTTTATAGCTCTCTTGGTTTAGAAATAGTGATGTACGATGATTGATCACCGAAGCCTTCAGCAAGCAACACTCACGAAGCCGTATGAGTAGGGATAAGGAAAGCGAGACCCGTTTACTTGATAATGGCAACACGAGAGCCAGTTATAGGCATCTCCCCGAAGTGTGGTTTGTAAAGGGACAGTGCAAATAAGGGTAATATATTTTTTCAAGTAAGTGTTGATATTCTTTCATGGGTTGTTTACGAGAGGAAACCAAAGGGAAAATATTAACGTGAATGTTGTCCTTGTACTATCTTTTTCTTGTGTATTTTTGGGGCAGGTGGGATTACCAGTGAACTTGGAATGAATGAGCGCGCAGTAGTGTTACAACGTTAAAGAGTAGACGTACGTGCAGCTGTAACAATAGTATGTATCGTAGTAGTTTTTTGCTTGTAATCAGCGTTATACAAGATTGATTATTTTTCCCATGTTAACTTTGATATACAAGTCATGGACGATTCTTTTTAATGCTGCTGTTGCTGGTAGTGTTAGATCTCCTGTATTACTTACTTAATTCATCTGTCTTGCTATATCTTATTACTAGAAATACAGTAATATTTAAGGAACAATAATGAGTCTTCTGACAAGCTCTTACACAAATGACATAACATATTATTCCTGTGACTGACGCGTATTGGACAGGAAGCTAAATGAAAGTTCAATCAATCTTTCACAATGAGCAATAAGTTCTTTTTAATTAGATTCATATCAAGTAATTAGTGAACGAGACCAGTTAATTGAAGTATAAAGTTGCATGTACGTACCTTCTATACGGTAGCTTGATTCACTAACAATATTTTATCAATACCCTTACACTGGATGCACATACGTAACACAAGTAGTAGTGTTTGCATAGCTTGGGCGCGGCCTTCACCACTTGCACTTTATTCTGCTTATGGAGTCGATTCTTTATTAAACTATTTTCCAAACGGGCTTGTCAGTGCGTGGATCCGGAGGCATGAGGGAGAGGGAGAGTGAGAGGGAGAGGGAGGGTGACTACCGACGATGTACTGTACCTGCGCTGCCAAAACGTGTTAGGGTGTTCCATGGCACCTGTAACCTCGAGGTAGATCTTCTTCATTACTGACGAGGAGAACCATGTTTTTTTTTTCACAGCTATTTATTTCTCAAGATAAAGACATTATATATATAGATGTACTTTTGAATAATGTTAATTACTGACATACTGAAGAAGTGTGTTATCCAGGGAGATATTCGTTATCTCTCTCTCCTGCTCTTTAAAAGACATTATATACTACATTCCTAGACTCGGCATGAAGTAGCGTTATGTAGGGTCACTACTGGCCGGCACGAGTAATGCGCTGTAACATTAAAGTAACACGTAACGCAGCATTTTAATCGTTAGAACGTTATATGCCTACAGTGGTCACTCAGTTACCTGGAACACTGGCTCAGCATCTCCCAGTCTTGTACGTTTACCGGATTCCAGAGGGCGCCTTTAGGTCTTTTAGTGCATGCCAATATAACTTTGTTGTTGATGACGTACTGGTATAATTTACTGTGATAATATTTAGTTACTAAAAAGAATAATCCGTCACGTAACATTATATAATATCTATAAATTATAGAAGCATCTTTTATTAATAACAATGTGCAAGGTAGTGTGTGTGAAATTTGTTAAACGTTCTTTCTTCTTTTCTTCAAGTGCCTACAAAGTTACAAGCGCCTGATGCTTTCCCTACCAGGACAATCTTCCTCTCGAGACAATATCTGCTGATAAAGGTTCACTCGTGAGATAGTCTCTCTTAGCAGTTGTTAATCACTCCATTAATTTTGATTCAATATTTAACAAGTATTGAAATTCATTCCTACTGGTAGTACGTTGTACCTTATGGAACAGAACATTAGAATAAGTATGAACTTTTAATTAGTACTATGAGTGAAATGATACTTTCATTCACCTTTCTTTTTGTACTGTGACCATAAAGTAACATGTACAAATTAGTCTAGTAATTACTTTTGTAGTCCTTCTACAGTCTACCTTTAGATGTATGTATCAATTAACACTTGTTCCGTTCAAAGGTCTGGAGAGGCCGAGTCCAATTAACCGAGTGACCTTTGTATTCCAAGTTTTAAAATTAGTTCAAGCTGATGCATGTTTTAGTGAAGCGTCAGATGCTATATACTAGTCAAGAGTTCATTTTGTTAGTGTGTTCGTCAGTACCAGGGAGTGTTTGAGGCCAACACCTTCAAGTATCATGAAGCTCACACGTCACACGTCCGACTCCTCGTGCGCCGCCGCCGCCGGATCAGCCCGACGCTCGTGGGGTCCGTGGAACGGTGGCTCAAAGCCCTTGATTGATTTAATGTTAATTTAGAGGTTCTCAACCTCCTCCCTGCATGTATCAACCCCAGGATCATGTTGAGCAGAGGTGACGTGATCTTCATACACGTCATGGAGCAATAATGTGCAAGATTTACTAACTGGTTAGTTATATAAATTGCATGTTCAATCCTGGGTAATGCATGCCTTAGCCCTATATTTGTGTGTATATTAGAGGGCACATCTAACTTGTCAAGTACAAATTGGTTCAGGATGTACTGTAATGTGAACAATGCCGCGTACCTTTGGGGCTGGGTACACTGTACTTGTGTTGAGAACCTTTCAATTACCTCAATAACCATCAGGATGAACACCAGCATGGGGAAAGTGTTCTGTATAGAAACCAAACTAGTGTGAATGTGGTTTATTGAACATGCTAACTCCCTCTTGAACATTTTCTGGTTGAACATGAACACCAAGTAATAAAACAATGTAGTTAGATGTAGTTCAAAGGATTTTACATTAGTAAATAAATTTGCCGATTCCTAGTTAAGTCTCATACCAGTTTGATTTTTATATAAAAAAAAATAAATACAAATTAAAGTTTTTTGGTCATTCCTAGTTTGTTTCTTGGGAATTCTAACCAAACCCTATTCTGATCTACGACAGGGCCCAGCAGCAGAGGCCCGATGGTTTAAAAACTTAATGCAAGTTACGGTACTCCTCCCTTCTCTCTACATGCAAAGTGTTTCAAAATCTCAAACACCGAAGACCATTTGCTGGATTACATATAGGAAGGTGATTAAATGATCCCCCTCCCCAACTAGGTTCATAGGTTAAACTAATATTCCTAGGGTTAAAGGAGTGGTGAAGATGCAAGGAATGTGCGAAGGAAATCTTCGGTAGTTTGTTTTTGGCATTTAGAAACAATGGGAGGTCCACAAACTGATGGTAGGGAGGTTGTAACAAGAACGAACATTGGAGGGGAGTGCAAACAAAATGTGGTCTAGTACCCGCCACTATTATAATGTAAACCATCTAGAAGATTGCTTAGAACGGAGATTAATGCAAAGATATGGTGGTATAAGGACAGAAAAGTGTGTGGAGAGAAAGTGAACATGGTTCGGGCATGTGGAAACAATGGACCACCTTTTGGATACCAGCGAGGTCTGTGTGTGCAGTAAGGAAATACTCGTGCGTAACCGGAGTGGAGCACCTAGAAAAGTTTAGTCAGTTATTATTCTATTAGTCTTGCATTGGACACTTCAACTTTAAACCCCAATCCTTCCTAGTCTATGCAAAAAATACTCCGAAGACCGTCCGGGAAAAAACACTTCAATTTCACGGAAAAAAATTTATTAAAACAGAAAACTGGGAGTTCTTCGAACTCTTAAAACACGCAGCTTAGACACTAGCATCATGCTAGCGCACCAAGTCTTATGCACACAGTCACGAAAACAACAGCTTGAAAGCAGATTCACGTAGGAGGTGAGAGTCCTGCGACACCAGCAATCCTCTCGAGGTTTCAACCATTCTCCAGCGAGACTCCGAGACTTGCAGCAGCCTTCAGATCAACAGTCGTCCTCCAGCAACCTAAGTGAGAAAAAAAACTAAATTAACACTCAAATCAATACTTAAGATTCAGGCTGATAATCTGAATTAAATAACTTTACTACACGGTAGTAATTCCCGAAACCCTTTGTAGTAGTAATGGTTACACCTTAAATTGAAAAAAACCGACACTGCTGATACCAGCTCAAGTAAGTAGTTTACAGATACTCCGCTCAGAAATCTTTATACTGGATCTATCCAAGCTGGTTTTTTAAAGGAGGGATTCTAAATTCATTGCATTTGAATATAAATTCTACCAGTTGCTAGAAAAAAGAAAATGTCAAGCCTTATGTTCAACACTGACTAATGACCTAGTTCCTCAAACTAGGAATATCTTTAATACTAGATTTAACTAATTACACAATTGGCAAGGTTGAAGATCATACGAAGTCAAATCAAAGAATTACCATGCACGTGATTACACCAATCACGTTTAGTTAACAGCGATAAAGATGTCCTATATCCTACTCTTCTAAAATCAATAATTACTCTAACCACAAACTGCAGCAGTCGCTAAACTTTACTACAATACCTAGAAGTTTTATTTACCCCCTCTTCCCCACCGCCTATGATTTACTTGAAGATAGTTACCCAGTACAACTTAAATTAGAATAAACGAATATTTCCGTTGCTGTGCCGCAACACTCCACATTGCAATTATAAATCTAATTAGAAAGATTACAAATTTAGATAATCTACGTTCGCACACCAGTATCGAATCCCCTGACAGTGTGCAATGATCAATTAGCAATGACCACCAATGAACCACAAGGATGTAGAGTCAACTCGTGATATCCGGTGTAACCAATTACTCTTCCACGCATCCAGTCCTGGACTACAACATGAATCGTGCGCTGCTCGCTTACCGAAGAAAAAAACTAGTAAGTAATACACCATATAGTATTAATATCTATCAATAACTAGACTATTCTGCTTTGAATCGACCATAAAGTTCAGAAAGTACAGAAGGTTAACTTAACTGCGTACGTTAAGTCCGTAAAATTAAAAGAACATTAAAGACAAAGTTGAAATTAGAAGATCCCGAAAACATATTGAAAGTAGCAATGCTAGAAGCTAAACAAAGTTGAAACACTTAAGGGGTAACTACCACTGATCTTTTTGAATTGCATACATAAAAGCTTCACAATTTCCATATATTAAAGTAAAACCTCCAAAACACTTGAAACACTTGAAACACCTAACACCTTCAACCTCGCACATTAATTCAAACACGTCACCCACCACCTTCCGCCTCACTAAACCAATCACTGCCTTCATAACCCGTCCTTCCATACTAAACCCTTGCAGATTCCAAAGTGGATCCTTACACACAATCACCACACCTGCAGCGGCCCTAACCACTAACATTTCCCTCACAAACCAAGCTTACCACACCCATCCCTCTGAACCTTCACGAGTATCAGACACAACACAGAGAACACTCACCCATCGCTGCCTCCTGCCAGACTGGAAGGCTGCACCACCTGCTCCTCTAACCTCACCTCCCATGACCCTCCCTTACCCTCCCTTAGCACCCCCTTCACCCACACAGCCAATTACCCTTCAACAACACTTCACTGATGATTACCATACATCGTTGTACGTTGTGTTGACGCCCCTTCACCATCAACTCGGATTTTCTTATAGTTTTAAATTCATAATAAAATGTAATGGAGGTCTGTATGTGTATGGGTCAGTCAGTCCAAGCTCCATCCTTTCCTTAACAACTAGTCACTTGTATTCATGCAGGCTGGATGGGATCATTGTTAAAGGCAAACTTTTCTATTTTCATAATTGAAGGTTTAAATAATGTGTACTTCTGCACAATGGTTAATTATTTCATGAGTAATGTGATCTGACCCATCTTTCACTTGATTCATGAAATAGTATTATTGATATTAATGATAATGATAATAATACTGATGCTAATACTAATACTAATAATAATAATAATTAATCTACCTATATACCCTGCTTATATACTCTGCAAAAGGGTTAGCCAATTGATCAAACAATATATTACGTGACATCATTGCACTATTTAGTTATTAACTAAATCTGGTTCAGCACGTACTAGTACCTTCCACAGACACATTTTCAGCATCAATTGTCGTATTGATACACTGATTACCGGTCTAGGTATAATAAGGAGGTGCTCGTGTGCGGTGTTACAGTAACTCAAACGAGCTGAGCCGAGGTGTTGCTAACCCTTCCCCTCATTCTTATTTCATCGTCATTACATTACTTGACTTACACAAAACCCTTCGTGAATGATTTCCACTGAGTATTGTTGTTTTACATGTGAGTGCATATGAGAGCAGTGTAAACACCATGACTGCTGCCTCGCCACCACTGTGCCAACGAGGGAACAAGTGAAGCAGCCTGAAGGTCGATGCACCAGTGACGGCATCAACAACCTTTGCCTCATTACTACACCTTTCCCTCGTGCTCGTATTCATCTTAATCTTCACTCATTGCACGAACACTTGTCTTTAGAAACAATGATTAATTTAGTGACGTAACATATGAACTATACGACGCTGAACATTCAGCCTTGCATCATGAGGAGAATGTTTTTGTTACGACGCAAGGTTCGCAAACAGTGGGAACACGACCAAAAAGTGCCACACAAAAAACAAGACCAGATAGTTATCACAGAAAGACTGAACTACCTGGGACATGAACCACCATTAGGCTAACTACCTTACGACCTCATTGCACTACACCGCCACTTATCAAAGCCACAACATCAAGACTAACACACCTTTATAACTAGATTTACTCCATATCCTTAACCAGGTTGCACAGTCACACCACCCTCACAGGACAAAGACTGCTCACCTCAGCTTGGAATCCAGGCAACAACAGTGTCCTTCAGCCCACTCAAGGTCACTGCTTTCACTTCAACATCTCTTGCAATGAGGCTCACTTGTTGGACTTGATCCCACGCTCTTGAGACTTCCCTTCCTTGCTTTGTCCTTTTTAATGATGTCTTTGTAGTGTCAAGTTTCTCCTCTTGATATCATGTTTTTCTTATTTTTCGTATAGTTTCTTATTGTACCTTAGTTCTCTTTCACTGAATCCAACTCTGCCTTGTATCCATGTGTCGTTTGCTAGTTCATTGCTTAGCTGTTATTTTTTCAGTACATGGTGAAATATGACAAATTACATAACTTGTGGATATTTAGTTTCCGATCTTCTTTTCAGAGCTTTCATTCTTACCATATTGAGACAAAATAACTATAATTATTTCAGTCATGAATTAGTAATACATATTTACAGTCTGTTTTGTGTATCTCATCTCTCTTTAACTCTATGGTAAGTTCAATAAAGCTCAAAAGTGATTTTCACATATCATTTCATAATTTTCCGGAGGTGCTTTGCCAAAGGAAATCATCAGGAAACCTTGTACGGCGTCTGTGAGTGAGAGGTGAACTAGTGGCAATTGGACTGTTGGAAGAAGCAAAATGAGTCACCACAGTTCTTACATTCTGAGGGCTCTGTTGTCCTTCAAATCTTTCTGTCTGGATCACCCCTTTTCTGACATCACTTCTGCGCACTGTGCTGGGGGAGCCGGGTAAGGCCTTCACCATTTCCCTAAACTTCATTTTACTTTTATCATCTATAACTCCACCGACAGATTTCGATGTGAGTGAAGCAGAAGGAAGCTGTTGAATGGAGACACTTTGATTATCTTCAATTTTGGGACTTTCTGCCACTACAAATGATGTAGAAATTTCTTCTGGTGACAACTGGCGATGAACTTGATTGCTTTGAAGTGTAGAAGGTTGCATGAGTGTGGGTTGGGAAGGACAGAAGGAAGGTAATGGCCGGGGCTTCTTGGATCGAGGCGGGGTTGGTGGAAGGTTACGTCGACCTGAATTGGATGGAGTAAGTGGGTGGTGAAGAACATTTAACTGCCCAGATGAAAAAGAAGCTGATTGGGTACCAGTGTTGAGTTCAACTGGATGATGGTGTGACAGTAGTGAGCTGTGTGAGGCTGAAGTGGCTGAGGAGTGGTGGATGATCTGAGATTGAACTTGTGATTGTGGATGGTGATGCTGGTGCCCGGAAGGTGACTCTGGCAGTGTGTGGACTGGCTGCGTCCTTCTGGTTGTATTGGGTAACTGATTTTGTTGATGTGATCTTGTTTGGGGTGTGGATGGAAGGTGATACTGGAGCCCATCAAGTGGTGACTCAGGTGGTGCCCTGTGATACTCTCTGGACCTAACTGGTGATTCAGAGTGTCTATGGTGTTGTACATCTTTAGCTGGTGACTCTGCTAGTCGCTGTCTGGACCTACTTAGTGTTTTAGAAGGTGTAGAATCACTCGTCTCTTTAGTTGGTGATGATTTAATTGTTCCCAAGTGAGCAGCAGTCCTTTGTGGTGACTCAGAACTTCTTCTTGTTTTGTTCTTGACCGTTGACTCAGAAAGACTCGCATGGTGAACACTTCTCACTGGTGACTCAGAGGGTGTCCTGTACTGACGCCTCATTACTTCACGGAACTCCGAGGGATCCATTTGACGGCTGTACCTTACTGGTGACTCGGAGGAAACCATGTGATGACCGGATCTTACGGGTGACTCAGAAGGATCCATGTGTTGACTCATATTGTCTGGCAACTCAGAACCTGGGATGTAAACGGCTCTGACTGGTGACTCTGACGGTGTCCTGCGATGCCTCACACTGGACACTGATTCAGGGGCTCCATCCCTTGAGCCAGACACAGTGGGTGAGGAGGACACTGGTCTGTGTTGCCTGACCCTTGGTGGTGGCTCAGGAGGCTGATGTCCCATTTTTACTCTGTTGGGTGAAGCAGAGTGTATTCTGTGTTGCTGGATGTGACTTGGTGTTGTTGGTGGAGGCCAGTGACTTGGTGGAAAGGATTCTGGTGGAGGATAGAGTTGAGATGAGTTTGTTGGTGGTAAAAACAGATTCTGAATATCTTCTTGCAGGAAGGAAGATACTGGTACTTCTTGTGGCATGTGAGACAAGAGGACAGTATCCATATTTGGGTGACATTCTGAGCTAGTGGAAGTGTCGTCTGAGTTGAGTGTTTCTGCATTCCTTGGTGTTAGGTGATTGTGGTGTTGATGGTGTCCCGACGCACTCATAGGATCTGTCACCACTCCAGTACAGTGATCCAAATCGATATACTCAAGGCTTTTGCTGGATCCTTCATCAGACTGCAAATTGTGTGTCATTTTCCTCTTCTGGAAATACTGTTTCACTTCTTTGTTAAGCTGACCAATGCTTCCCTGAGTCCTCTGCTCCTCCAGGATCTGTAGTTGTGTTTCCAAGTCAGTGTTGATCAGCGGTGGAGGAATGTTGTCCTCACAGAAGATTGCAGTTTGTGTACTTTCATGTGAAGACTCTGACAGCTGGTCTTGATCTTTTTGGGGTTGTCTTAGTTTAGTTGAAACTATTTTGTCTTGGTTATGCGCTACAAGGAGGGAATGTGCCTCTGGTGCAACTAAACTTCGGGTTGATTGTTTTTTATGTCTAGGAGGTTTGGTAGTCTCAGGTGATAAGCCTTGGGCAGTGTGTGATGTGCTTTTGGTATTTTGTTGTTGCATGGGAGGTGGTCTTGGTATTTTGCCATTATGCGTAAACACTGTACTGCTTTTGTCGGCAACTGCAGTGTGTTTGGTGAACCTTCCAAAGTGTACCAACTTATGTCGCTGCGATGAAGGTGAAGGCAAAGGTATCACAGTGGCTCGTTTACAGCTGCCCGGCCTTGTATGATCCTGAAAAAAGGGTACGAGACATGTGTGAAAGTTAGAGAAAAAAATAAAATAAAATTGCAGAAATTAGTGGCAATAAAGTATAACATAATTCACTTCTCTAACCTTTGATTTTTTGTTTTTCTTTCTGGATAGACTGTTAAGAGTGAGCAGCACTTGGTTCTGGTGGTGGTGGTGGTGGTGGTCAGGATTGGAGGTAGTGTTGCCTAGTGTAGTGGTAGAGTTGCTTTTGGTGGAGTGGACGCCTGTAAGGGGAAGGGAATGGTGCTGTGAGGACTCTTACCATATCCAACTTCTTCCCTTTATGTTCATACGAAACTTACATACCTTGCCTTAACCTTGACAAGATAATCAAATATGTAAAAATAGTTCAGTTCGTAAGAGACTGAAATATCTTTCCTTAACCTTGAAAAGATAATCAAACTGTATATAAATAAGAAAAAATTGATATAATATAAAATCCGACAAACTAGTCCTTCAAGAACATCTCCACTAGACAGGTAGTAATCTAATACCAGAAGGCTGCCATCATGCTAAAGGCGGGATAGCTAAGACAAGGCAAGCATACACACACCCATACACACATACATAAATACTCCCCTCGCTTAGCCTCTAGGCCCCCAAAGAAGAGAAGTACACCTCCCCCAAACACAGCACGTCAGATTAGTAATACTTTATACAAATATTAAAGTGGACAATAATATCTCTAGTCCTATACCAACACATCAACTCACCTCTCAAATACTTCTTCTTACTGCGGTGTCGTAGGAAGCAGGCGATGGCAGCCACATTAAGCATCAACAGGCCAAACACTGACATGATGATCACCAGCAGCAAGAAACTGGTGACATGACCTTCAACCTTACTTTCCACACCTTCCCCTCCGCCTGCTGATGCAATAACAACACAAACTCAAAGTATCACATCATTAGGTACCTGTACTGATATTCTCACTCTAGTAATATGAGTTATTGTGATTCTTTACCAATGTATGGCAGCCAATACATGCTTTGTAATGGTAAGTCAACCAAATATTTGATTATTCAAAAAAATATCTGATATGTTTCATTACAACAATAATTTATAGTTATATCCCTAGTGATATGTATGTGTGTATGTGAATAAAAGGGAAAACAACATCTACAGGAAGGAAGAAATACTTCTTAATCAAATAAAACAAAAAATATATAATTTCAGAAAGTATATAGTGCACATATTTACTGGTGACCATCTGTGAAGCTTCAACACATTCTAAAAGGGTGTGTATTAACTCACTCAAAGTGGTGACAGTGACTGGTGGCGTGACATAGTCTGAGCGGCCTTGGTTGTTCTTGGCTTGAGCAGTGACGCTGTACTCCACCTCAGGCGTCAACCCACCCACCTCCACCCCAGTGCTGCTGCCATCAGGAACTTCCTCATACTGCTGGTGTATTGGAATTAATCATATGCTAACACACAGATAGATGTTGAGTGTAAGCTTCATAAGGCATTTAAAATAGCAAACCTCCTAACAACTTTTAGTTTTACTGTTATAACGACTCAGTGATACCAATATCAATAAGTGTTGTGAAATAATTCCTTGGTATATCAACATGATGACATAGACAAGCACACATGAAGCACTGAGACATGACAGACAAGATAAATCCTCACCTTAAATGTGTGTGTGCCGGTGGGGTGATACCTGACGGTGTAACCCAAAGGACGGCTGCCAGACAGGTTGGGGTTCCAGCCCAACACCACAGACACGTTGCTCACACTGATCACCTGCACAGGAAAGAAACAGAAACACCTGAAGAACCTGATGGGGAAAGTAGCTGTGTGATAACTTCATGCAGTGTATTTGTAGACACAACATTCATTCATATATGGATTACACCATTTTAACAAGATACAGGTATGTATGTCTATAATGAAGACATATAGCTACCAACTATATTAAATTTGTATTGCTGGATACAATACTGTTGTACTCACTTATTGTGATATGGTAATAACAATACTAAAATAAGATTTTAAAATACTACAAAAGCTGAGGATGGAAGAGGAAACCATCATAATGTTTGGAAGGAAATGAAAGGTGCAGCAGACTGGATGTGATCAGATGAAGAGTATGGTGGAAGAGACAAGAATGAATGCATGATCCTCATATCCACTGAACTCAAACAATGACTAATATGAGTGACTGTAAAAGAGTAATGACTGAAGTAAAGCTGTATTACTGAACTTGCATATTTTCTGTGTGTTTTTGGAAATAAGGAGAGAACCTCTGGCAGGATTTGAATGAAAACTTAGAAGAGCTTGAGAGAGGAAAAAGATATGTATGGTAGAGAAATGAAAACTGAAACAGGTTATGAAGGTGCTAATTGCCTCCTTAAGGGGACAGCCAAGACAAGGAGTTTAGGGTTCAGGGTGACATTAGTTTTCCCTTCCCTTCTGCATCCTGCCTTTTCATAAGAAAGAACACAGAGGAGAAACTTTCCCCACCCCTTGTTCTATCCTTTTTAGTCACCTTTTACGACCAGCAGGGAAGACAGTGGTAGTATTCTTGCAGATTTATCAAAGCAAACACCATTATGACTTTACAAACTACGTGCAGCATTTTGTACCGTGAGATTTGTGGGAGGAAAAGGGCGTGCGGGGTGCCTGAGTTTGAGGGTGGTGGCGCCTGAGCCGAGAGGGTTGGTGGCAGAACAGTGGTAGGGTTGGTAGTCTTCTAGGGAGACATCAAACACCTCCAGCACAGAGGACCAAGTCACCAGACCATCTACCTCCTGCACCACATAACACATGATGAGTAGGGCAACATGATTACCAGGTGGACAAAATAATTAAATATTGATTTCTGATTAAACTTGGACATTCTGACTTACATGTGTATTGTATCTGACAAGAATTCATATATATTATGTTGAATTTAAATATTAACAAATAATGGAAGGAATTCCTTGAAGGATATTTGAAAATAGAAGAAAGTGTGATTAAAATATACTAGAAATCTTACTTGAAAAAGATTCAGAACAATACATAAATAATATATATGGGTAATTCCAAATAAGTATTATTATATTTCAAGAAATATTTAATAAAAGAAATATGTAAAGAAAATGAAGCAAGTGAGCATTAAGAAATGTTGTTGTGAGTCCGAGCAGCCAGGACTCACCACTGGCTTGTGGATAAAGTACTTGTCACTGGTGTGGATCTCCATTCCCTCATGTGTGGTCCAGAGGAAGGTGGGTGCCGGGGCAGCCCTTACCTGGCACACCAGCTGTCCCTTTCCTCCTAGGGATGCCCAGGACCCCTTCACTGCATCATCGTCTTCAGCCATCGACACAGGCTCTGAGGGAAGGCAAACATTGTAGTAACACCTCAGCTACATTAATGATCACATTGAAAGCATACAAAAGCTGATGTGAAAAAAACCTGTTTGTGAAGCAAACTGTGTGTAAGTATTCATACGTGTAACAATGAGCTTAGTCGGTACAGGTGGTGGGCGTGATGGTAGGCTGCTGGAAGCCTGACAGGTGTAGAGGCCGGTGTCCTTCCTCTGAGCTGACCGCAGCACCAGTCGGGCAACACCAACGCCTGACCCCAGACTCTGGTTCCTGATGCAAACACAGATTGTTTTAGTACATGACAGAGAACTTAATTTGTTCATAAAAAGACTATATAGTTCTGTTTTAATTTAGAGCTATATCTTAACCTATTCAATAGATTAATTTTACCAAATAAATAAAACCATGTATTAGCATTATTATACATTATCTTTTTCAGGTCATCAATATTGCTTAACATATTTCTTTTGAGAATTATGATTCATTTTGAAAAACTATGAGTGACAAAATACAAAAAAGAAAATAACACAGTAATAAATTTTTTTAGTACACCTGGTAATTAGCCTTGAGTGAATGGTTGCCTCACTTACCCTGCCATCCAAGAGAGGGAAGGTAATGGGTTGCCTGAAGCTGAACAACGGATGTCAACGGCCTCGCCTTCACCCACTGTCACACGGTCTGGTGCCTCCACACTATTCGGCCCATCTGAGAAAAAGGGCAAGAGACTATTTTCTTGCTTTTCCCTGAGGAATTCTAACTACCAAATTTCCTATAACAAAAGTATAACTGTCTCATAAAATAGTTGAGATTAAGTGATGCAAGTGATAATGTAGAGTAACTGACAGATAGTGAAGACCTTGCAGTAAATAATTACATTTCATCATCTAAAGAATAAACTAAATCAGTAAGCAGGATCACGCCTCAGCCAACAAAACTCACACTGTACGTTAAGGTAGAAAGAGGTGTTGATGGCTCCCCTCTGACTGTATGCACTGATGGAATAGTTCCCTGCCATGTTCTTCCTGGCTGACCCGAGACGCAGTGTTCCTCCAGCCCCAACCAGAGTCTCCTTCCCACGTCGCCACCAGTACCTGCCGGGGGAGTTAAGACGGATGTTATGTTTATTAACGTGTTTTACTAGTACTGTATAGGTTGTTACAGAGTTGGGTTTAATAACACCATAGTTTATATTTCTTTTATCGATACACATGCTTTGCTTTATGGATGTCAACTATGTGTAGTAAGAGCAAAGGTGCGGACAATCAAGGCTGAAGCTCTGAAAAGCACTCTAAACAAGATGGTATTGTAACTATGACTTGGCACACCTTGCATATGCAATGGTTAGTACATAGAAGAAAAATCTTAAACGAGAGTTATACATCCCTGTGTGAAGACCAATATATGCATTGTGGATTAGACACAATATTGTAGGAGTGAAGGTTTCTCACCTGACGGGACCTGGATTAGCCGAGGCACTGGCAGTGACAGTAACATCTGAACCCTTCCACACATCCACCTGTTTGGACGGCTTCTCTCGCCACACTGGAGCATCTGTTGAAAAAAACAGGTTGTTGTGATTACTTGTCTTAATGATACAATTTGTGGACTTTGTTGTTTAATTCTAGTACATTCTATGTATATTATTCAACCCTGTTATTTATGCCATCAATAGCAGTATATCTACTTTTGTGGTTCAAGCATCATGACCTGAGGTTCTCATTTCACAATTTTTCACTATCCTGCTAACTCTCTGAATATTTCACTTTATATCTACCTTTACATATATAACTCTGAGAGGTCTTGGGCCGTAAAATCCTACTGTATTGTTAGCATTGGAACCATTAGGCCTCTTCAGTCAAACCAAAGTTTTGATTTGAACATTTTCCATAAATCATACAGCTTTATTGATGTACAAACTTGAGAGCTTAGTTGTATTCATCACCTTCCATCCATGTACTTACGCAGAACGTTAAGGACAAAACTCTTCTGTAGGGATGAGCCGAGGCCATTGTTAGCCTCACAAGCCAGATTCCTGTCATGGTCTGCAGCCTGAACCACCATCACCACCTCTGACCTGCCATCACACAAACAACACAAACAACATTCATAAAGGTAGACTGCAACTTACATAATTCCAACATGTTCAGTTTCATACTGGAATATAATGATCATAATCTTGTTTCCTCTCATATCTATCAAACATTTAGCTCAGTGGCAGCTCCTTGCCTCCTACCTGGTGCTGGTGCCACCAAAAGCAGCCGGGGAGGTGGTGGTGGTGGCCTTGGGGGGTAAAGAACCTTGAGACGTCCAGGTGAGGTTGGCTGGTGGATTGCTAGAGGAGGTGAGGCAGATGAGGGTAACACTAGACCCTTCCTCTGCTACACGTGGCTCCAGGGATCCCATCAACTCCCTGGCAGGAACTACAACATACCACAACAGAAACATGTGACGGGAGTGCTATAGGTTTGTCTTCAATTTTTGTCTTATTGTTTTGAATATTTGCCTTCCATTGATATTAATTTGATATATTTTTTTAATTGATAAAACGAGCCACTCAAGTTAAATGACCACACAATTACAGTACAGATATCATTTATAATTGATATATTGTTTCCTTGAACCCTTACATTGGACAGAAAGCCTGGTGGAGGCCACTTTGGGCTTGGTGCTGGCTGGGCTGATCACTTCACACTTCACCTCAGACCCATTATCAGACGGGTTCACTCTCACTCTTCCTTGAGCCTGAGTGACGGCAGGTGTGTGTTCCAGCCTGGATGCCACTAGCTTCCCTCCGTGGTAAATCCTGTCCACACACACATGGTTATAAAAAAAAAAAATCTATTTAGCAGCATTTTTCCATATAATTTGATCTCAAAAACATTTCCACTTTTTAATTTTTTTTCTCTTAAAGTTAATGGATACAAATAGTTAATGTACGAAGAAGTAAATCTAATGTTATTTTGGTATGTTATATTATGTTATGACTATCAATAGTATTTACAAAAGGAGGTTTTAAGGTTACATAAAACACTGAATAAACTGATCACTAATAAAGTATGAAGACACAAATACAATGACTTCTGGTGCAGTGTAAATGAAGGTGTGTGAGGCTTACCTGATGGAGGTTTGAGGAAGACTGTGAGGACTGGCACACGTGACCTCCGCTGACCTGCCTGCCACCACTGCCTCCAACACCTCACCTCCCAGCACGGGGGCACCGGCTGGCTCTGTGGGGGAGGGATGATTCAAGGTTGTAACTACAGTCAACTATAATCCTCGCAGAGAGAACTATTACCCAAATATGTTTTTGCCTCTCTTAGTGCTTATGAATTGTGGCAGATTGGCTTCTATGTGTTCAATAAATAAAATAATTAGATATATAATGTACCATAAAGTTGAAGGTAATATGTGTATTCTTTTTGCAAACAGGTAACTGATATTAAATGATGCTAAAGACAACATAATTCACTGAAAATCAATATAATACATTGCATTTACATTTTTACTTGATATATGAATACATGTACTGTACCCTAAAAAGTGTAACCTGTCTAGCTGCTGATAAAATAAGCAAACGATGATAGACAATGTTTTAGTAAAGTAGTGTCAAAATTTTCAAGGGTACTATTTTTGAATTTTTTTGCAGAATCATGTTTTATTTAATAACTAGAACACTATGAGGTTTACGTAATAAAATATAGAATGACGCGCGCACACACACACACACACACACACACACACACACACACACACACACACACACACACACACACACATACACACACACTACAACTAGGTAAATACACACACACACACACACACACACACACACACACACACACACACACACACACACGGGCGTGAGTGAGCACTGACTGACGAGTGTGATGAGGAGGGTGTGGTGGGGTGGGTGCCGCACAGATTGGTGTTTGGCCTCACACTCCACCGCCAGCTGCCGCGCCGCCTTGCCCTGCCATGGTCCCTCCACCTGCCACACCAGGCGCGAGGAGGTCACCCACCCACCTGACGACACTTGCTTCACCACGGCGTTGGACGAAGCCACTTCTTCACCTAGTAATAATAAATGAAAAATACTCATAGGTCTTTGGGATTAAAAAAACCTTTAGTAGGTAAGTTATGTAACTTGCTTACATCTTCCTTAGGATGTGAACGATATTATGTAATCTACTGTTCCATTTTCGCCAACACAACTGCCTATTGCCTTGTGCTTCACTGAGTAGTCTGAAAACTGAAAGCCTCGTGGGTCTTGGCGTCACTTACCGTTGATCCGCCAGGCGATGGAAGATGGCGGGCTGGAAGGAGAGGTCTCGCACCTCAGTGCCACTGCCTGGCCCTCCTCAGCCCGACCTGGACCGCTCACCCTCACAGCCGCCGGTCCATCTAGAGTGAAAAACAACTTTTATAACATAGGTCAAACCGCATTGTTTACAGTCTTTAGAAGAACAGGCGACTACCCAACGGATGAAATACAAAATGAGACAAAAGTGTGCTAATAGGCGTTAGTGAAGAGTCTGTACTCACAGTAGATGGAGAGCGTAAGGTTGGCCGTGAGAGGCAGGTGCAGGAGATCGCTGGCGGCCTGGCATTCCAGCCCCGCCCCGTCGTCTGCCTCCGTCGCTAGAAGGTCAAGGGTGTTTACAGTGCGGACGCCGCGTTCCTGCACCACCGGCGTGTAAGAGTCATCCAGGAGGCGGCCAGCACGGTACCAGATGAGTGAGGGACGAGGGTTCCCTCCCAGGCAGGTACACGTCAGGTTGCGGCGCTCCCCCGCCCGAAGCGTGTCGCCCTCCACCAGACCACTGATGGTGGGCGGTGCCGGGGGGTCTGAGGCACGGTGATGGAACTGATCTTAATGCATTTTCAACATGTTTATGTGCACTGTGATCAGGATATTTAAGTCATCTGATTAAGTGAAACTACGATGTGTGTGTGTGTGTGTGTGTGTGTGTGTGTGTGTGTGTGTGTGTGTGTGTGTGTGTGTGTGTCAGTGTGTGTGTGTGTGTGTCAGTGTGTGTGTGTGTGTGTCAGTGTGTGTGTGTGTGTGTGTGTGTGTGTGTGTGTGTGTGTGTGTGTGTGTGTGTGTGTGTGTGTGTGTGTGTGTGTGTGTGAATGTGTGTGTTTCTGGGACACGTACGCAGGACAGACAGTGTGATCGAGGTGGCGAGCGCCCCGCCTCCCTCCAGGCCGGGGTGCAGCACCCGGCAGATGACCCTCCCGCCGTCGTCCTGTTTCCGGGGCTGCAGGGTCATCCTGCTCCTCACACTCCACCTGTGTGGTATTACCGATCGCACCACCTGGGAGTCCACCTGGTCTGAGGAGAAACAATGCTGCAGTGCTACACTGAGAGAACAGTCATAAAACACAGACATTTCATGCAATTCTGTCAATTCTTTAAAACTCACTTCCGCCAATGTGCTTATCAATATGGCTGAAATATAACTCCTTAGAGTCTTAAGTGCAACAATCGTTTATCTATTTATTTATTCATTAGTTCTGCTATTTATACGCTTAAGTTTTTGCCCTGTAAAACTTGCAGCCCCCGCCCCCTCCCTTCAATTGTGATGTTCATCTGGTATTTAAGCAGCTTAGCAAACATTTAGCAAGCCTTGTTTGATCCCACCTGTCGGTAGCTGCTTCTGGTCCAGGTACCAAAGGAGTGTGGGCGGCGGACGGGCGTCAGGCACTCTGCAGCGAAGAGTGAGGGAGGCACCAGCTACCACCTCCACCACTGAGCCATCGCTCTGGCCAACAAGGCTGATGCCACTCGGTGGCACTGTGCCGCAGGAGGAAGGTACAAATCAGCGTGAAAGCGTGTACAACAGTTGTCATTGAGTCTTGTAGCGCCAGAAGCAACGCGTGATATTTATCATGATCAAACTGTACAATAGTGGAGGAGTGTGTAATGGTGCGTCACTATTAAATCAAGGGACATCAATCTTATATCTAATTTATTATTATATCATAGTGTACTTACACACCACCGTGAGGTTTGCAGCAGCCCAGATAGGAGGATTGGAGAGCGTTGGCCCCACTTGGCACTGGTATTCTCCTGCATCTGAGAAAGCCACGCTGCTAATAGCCAGGTGGTGCTGCCCTCTAGAGGCGTCTTCAATGTAGGAGTAGCGGGGGTACCCTGGAACCTCGCGGTGGAAGCCTAAAAGTTGAAAAGTTGTGGCTGTGATAATGAAGCACTGTGGGTCACTTGTACACTGGAATCATTAGTATATCCTCATTCTCGATATATTTCAAATGAATCTATTTAACACAATGTTGTTGAGAAGAAATAACTTAAATGTATTCAAGTACGTCATGTAATGCATAATTCAAGGAGTGGAGTGCGATAATAGATAGGAAGGAATACGAGGAGAGAGTCTGGAGAAGGAATCATCTATTATATAAGTGAGGGAAAATGATGTTAATAATGTTAAGTGTGGCGGGTTGACTGGCGTGTGTACTGACCCAGAGCAAAGCCGTCCTTCGTCCACTGCACTTTGCCGCGCTGGTTGGCGACGACGCAGCGCAGGACCACGTCGTCCCCCTCCCGTGCCATCACACTCTCAGGGGACACCAAGAACCGCTGGAAACCGTCGCCTCCACACCCTGTCAGACACACACACGCCCACACACACATATTTCAACGTCTTAAACTAACTTTTTCTTACACACACACACACACACACACACACACACACACACACACACACACACACACACACACACACACACACATACGATGACAGCCAGACATTTTTGTATCCACACAGATTACCATTTCGTCAAACAATTAATTTCACTGCATTCAACATTCGGGAGCAAAATGAAGTTGAAAGCAAATTAATTGCTATAGGTGTGTGTGTGTGTGTGTGTGTGTGTGTGTGTGTGTGTGTGTGTGTGTGTGTGTGTGTGTGTGTGTGTGTGTGTGTGTGTGTGTGTGTGTGTGTGTGTGTGTGTGTGTGTGTGTGTGTGTGTGTGTGTGTGTGTGTGTGTGTGTGTGTGTGTGTGTGTGTGTGTGTGTGTGTGTTCTGGACTTGAACACACATTACATTCGATAAGGGGCAGAGAACAAGAGGGTTTAGCGAGGGTTTGCTTCCTCCCTCCCTCTCTACCTCCTACCTCCTCCCTCACGCCTCCTACACCCTCCCTCCCTCTCCTCCCTCTACCCTCCCCTTCAGCAGCTCAGCCTCGACAACCGGTTCTTGAGGCTCGTGACTTAGGATGGCGCTGGGTCTCTGTGTGGTTTTGTATATCATAGTCGACTTAAATTTCGTGTCCTAAAGGCCGTAACCCATATACGGTATAGTTAGCTGCGTCGGGGTTGCAGGAGTGCTTGCTGCTTCCACCGAGGAGTGAGTGAGCTGCGGTGAATCTTTCTTTGTGTTAAATATCGCGACCCACCCACTGGAAGGCTGCTAATAAGGGTTGAGGAACGTTATTCATACTCAAATCAATAGAGACGAGGTAAAGGTTGTCTATAGTAAGAAAATAACGCTATATGACACTTCGTAAAAGCCCACCACACTAACCACATTAATGGCTATATATAATGGGAGAATAGCTAGACGTTAACTAGGCTAGACGTTAACTCTGATCAAAGCTGCAAGACGAAGACACGTGTATTTTGGACGTGACAAGTTTTCGCTCTTTAGTAGAATAACTTGTTCGTTGCGACGCAAGGCTGGGCACGAGAGGTCGCCACTTAAGGCCTTGGCAGCAAGTGTCAAGCCAGTATTGTATCGAACTCCTTTCAAGATAACGTGGAGCCTTCTTCAATGCTGTAGCGTAAATGATAACAGTTGATTAGAGGTAAGAAAGATAACACTCACTCGCTGTTTTTAAGTATTTTCGTAACAAGTCTGGTTTTTGCTGGTGTAGTGATAAAGGTAATCAATCATGCGAGCCAACTATGTGTCCACTTGTTTCTGCAGATAACACACACACAAATAAAAATAATAAATAAATAAAATAAATAAATAAAAAAAAACATACTTTCCTCATATAGCTACTGTAAGTGTAAGTATAAGTGTAAGTATAGGTATATATAATCTCCCTCAGACAAGCAGACAGACAGACAGACAGACAGGCAGGCAGACAGGGGAATACACCTTCACCTCATATGACAAAAAACAATAATTACAGTAATCAGTCATTATCAGCCACACGATACAAGCAAACCAGACCTGTAATCAGACAGAAGATGACGACGAAGGCGAGGCAGGCCGTCCGTGCTCTGAGGGAGGCGCCGGGGGAGGAGGACGTCATGATGAGGGTGGAGGCGAGGCAGGCAAGCAATGAGGCTGGCCAGGTGAGGCAGGGAGGCGGAGGTGAGAAGCTGCAGGATGCTTGGCCTCACCTGGCTTGCTTCACTCTGAGTAGGAGGAAAAAAAGGATCAAGAATAAACAAGAAGTAATTGGTAAAGATGGTGAGGGATTATTATCATTATCATTATCATTATCTATATTATCATTAGTATGTGTGTAAGTGTGTATGGTGGAATGTTGAGTGTTCCTCCTTATAGAGTCACGTCACTCCACAAAGGCCTAGGCATAGATAGATAAGAGAAGATGATGTGTCTGTTTAACTATTACACAACAGATCCACTGAACTTAATGCGGCCAACACCCTCAACCACCACCACCACTCTCACCACCATCACCACCATCACCATCACCACCACCACCACCATCACCACCACCATCACCACATTTTCTCATCCGCCTGAAGGTTGTAGAGACAGGGATAACAGGGACGAGAGGGAGTGTTTGAGGCGTTTGTGTTGCAGGTTTTGCGTTGAGGAAGATCAGGGACTGGCTTGGCCTACTTGAGCCTAGTTAACCGTTAAGAAACAACCTTTGCTGACCTGACTTTGACCTGACCTTGACCTGACCTGACTTGACCTGACCTGACCTCGCATTGGTTTCCGTTGCATCACAATAACTGGATCACGACTCACGACACATGAACACATTGCAACAAGAAACAAATCAATACATGGATAACTTCGTGAATATATAATTACTTTTTACTATTACTACTATTCTTAATACTAAAAAACAACATAAAGGAACAACAACAACAACAACAACAACAACAACAACGTTTGCCTTCAGCTGACGGTCGTTCTTATATATTTGAATAAATTTTACCTTAAATAAAGACTATTGAATAAGAGTTTGCAAAGTTATTTCTATGGAAGACAGCCATGATACTGCAGCATTTTGAGAGAGAGAGAGAGAGAGAGAGAGAGAGAGAGAGAGAGAGAGAGAGAGAGAGAGAGAGAGAGAGAGAGAGAGAGAGAGAGAGAGAGAGAGAGAGAGAGGGGGGGGGCAGGTTAAGGGGGGGCAGCTATAGTCATCACACGTGAATATCCGGATCGAGTTTAGACACGTGGCAGCAGCAGCGACGCGGCGCTTCCGTGTCTGAGGCCTTGATGGCGTCTAGAGTTTGTCTGTCTGTCGCACTCTCTTTCTCAGTATTCCCCCCCCCCTGCCCCCTTCCTTCTCTCTCTCTCTCTCTCTCTCTCTCTCTCTCTCTCTCTCTCTCTCTCTCTCTCTCTCTCTCTCTCTCTCTCTCTCTCTCTCTCTCTCTCTCTCAACTGGACGTGTAGGAGTAAAAAGACCAAAGAGGCAATGGTCCAATGGTCAACAAGAGTCCCGTGTTCGTATCCCGCCGTTCCTGCCTGATTTCCAGTTGGTCATCGAGGGATCTACATTGTACAATCACTCATCGCATAGTACCTAAGATTTCTCCAGCTATTTTGGTCTATTATAGCACCAGGGGGCAACATACACGTTCAGAATATGATAAATAAACGTGCCCACCTTAGTAACACCTTGAAGAAGAACCAAAAGCGCATGCCAGCTACATAGAAAATATAAATAAATAAATAAATAAATGAATAATGATAATAATAATGAAACTGAATCACACTCCCACAAGTAAGATGGTTATATTACTAAACTTGTGGCTATGTAAGTAATCTGCTAATTAATTACTCCTTAAAACATGAGAACGGAAAAGTGAGTATATATGAGAAGGAATAAATACATGATTTGGTAAAGGATGAAATGGAAGACATGAACGTTATCACTCCTAAGAACGAATGGAGAGAGATAAAAGACATCTAACAAGATAAAAAGGTAATGTGAATGATGATGATGATAATGATGATGACGATGAAGATAATGATGATGATGAATGACAGTCTCTTGGTATCAGGTGTTGCCTTGAATGATTACGAACATGAAGTGAATGGACTCACCATTTCCTGTGTGAAACTATATACCAATCCGCGGCCACCACCACCACCATCACCACCACCACCACCACCACCACCACCACCATCACCACCACCACCACCACCACCATCACCACCACCACCACCACCACCACCACCACCACCACTACCACCACCACCACCACCACCATCACCACCACACCACCACCACTACCACCACCACCACCACCACCATCACCACCACCACCATTACCATTACCACCCCGTTACAAACACCACACCGCCGCCCCTCCCACTCATGTAACCCTGTGTGTGTGTGTGTGTGTGTGTGTGTGTGTGTGTGTGTGTGTGTGTGTGTGTGTGTGTGTGTGTGTGTGTGTGTGTGTGTGTGTGTGTGTGTGTGTGTGTGTGTGTTTTCTCTCTATCTCATATAGCCTGAAGGAAGATCTATGCCTGGAAGGGTTAACGTAGAGGTACAAGATGACGAAGACGAGGAGAACAAGGATTGAAAAAAAGAATAATAATAAGAAGAAAACAAAAGAAGTATGACAAAGGCTTGAATCTCAAAAAAAAGTGAGGGGGGTGAGGAAGAAGTTATAAGGACCATATAATCATGGCTGGGGTGCTGCACGGTGGGGGGGGGGACGGCGTGAGGGGGCTGTGGGGGGGCGGTGGGGGCTGTGGGCGGGGTGTGTGACGTATTGCTCAGGTTACGTCGTCACGCCTGTGGCTCACGAGGGTAAGAGAGCCACCCAGCGGCGCTCCCCCTCCTGCTGGGGCTTAGCAGGAACCCTCTAAGTGTTCAGGCTGCCTGCTCAGATGTGCCCCTGTAGCCTGGTCTCTATTCCTTCATGTTGTATGTTGTATTTTCGTAATATTGTAGAGTAGCAGAAGATATTTTGATATACATTATTTTTACCTTGAGTCTAGTTCTATCTCCTGATGTTCGATGGAAAGATATCAACGCCTTGACTAGGTAGAAAGGACCACGGACAGAGGTAGCGTGCATTACCTTTACATTTCAACAAAGATGGCAATACATACCTTGAGGCAGCGAGTATCCTAGAAACTATCTGATGTTTCTTATGCTGTATGTTTTCTTCGCATGCAGCTTCCTGGTCTCCGGCATCAAGGTGTAGGTTCACGCGGTACAGATGCAGTGTTCAGCGGTGAGCGAGTAGATAACGTCCAAATGTTTGCCCACGTCTGTACATGCACCGCCCACGGCACTGGGTAACACAGGTGGGAGGCAGAAGCTCCTCACGACACAAAAGCTGGAGGGGAACTGAGAGGGAGGGAGGCAGGAGAGGGAGGCCTGGAGGAGAGGGAGGCCTGGAGGAGAGGGAGAGGGAGAGGGTTTCATCCAGGACAAGTGTAACCTGAGCCTCCGTGTAACAGTGGCGGTGTAAGTACGTAGAGCGGTGTAAGTGCGTTCATTCCTCTGGGGATGTCTGGGGTGTGTCGCCCGGCGCCTGTTGGGGACGGTGGGTACTGATTATCCGGAGACTTTTGGATTAAATAAGGTTATTAGCGTATCAATTAGGTTATCAGTCTTTATTGTTCTCCCACATTATCAAAACATTCACATAGAAGCACGTGGAGGAAAATAATGTATAACTAATCCTTAAATTGACGCGTGTCCTTTTTTCTAACCATAAAACACGATGTAGTTGTTCGTAAATGAAACGTTACACTCCTCTATCATTACTTAATGGAACTATGAGTAACATGCGGCGAAAAAAAGGCAATGCATTTTCTTTTCCCTCGACTACAACACCTGTGATCGTGTGATAACCATCTACAAGTGAAGAGGGAACACACACATATCTGGAGTGAGTGTGTGGGTGGGTGAGTGGGTGGGTGAGTGGGTGAGTGGGTGAGTGGGTGAGTGAGTGAGTGAGTGAACGACCAACACCCTGTAACTCCATCCATCACTACCATTCACCTGAGGCAGTATATCAATCAATGAAAAACACTCGAGATGGTTTCATTACGTAACTGAACCCTCGTAACGGTCTGTGTGTTCGTGTTCCGTGTTCCGTTCCCTGCAGGTTCCATGATGCAGCGTGTTATCAGGACCAGAGCACCAGAGCACCCGCCAGATGTACTACGCTGGGTATTAGTACATCCCTACGCCGACAAGCCTTCACTAAACTGTCTTTGTGAATGCTAGTTAATCCGCCTCTCGTCCCGTCTGCTTGATTACTTATAGACTCGTCGAATCTCCTGTCCTGAAATACGTCTTTTGCATCCATAACGTTATATTTACAGTTCTACGTCATTAATACGAGAGAGAGAGAGAGAGAGAGAGAGAGAGAGAGAGAGAGAGAGAGAGAGAGAGAGAGAGAGAGAGAGAGAGAGAGAGAGAGAGAGAGAGAGAGAGAGAGAGAGAGAGAGAGAGAGAGAGAGAGAGAGAGAGAGAGCGAGAGATTAAAAAAAAAAATCGCCCTCCACAGCAACACAAGATATGGACAACCTACCAACAAGGTTATCTTTTGTATGTGTCCAGCACTTGTTCGTCCCCGCTACTGGTCGTTAATTGCTCCTATACGCTGTAGATACCGCGTAGGTACTGTATGTCTGCACCGCCTCACGCTGATGCTGTAGCGTAGAATGACTGTATCTAACCTAATCAAACCTAACCTAACCTAGCCTAACCTATCTTATCCTATCATATCCTATCCTATCCTATCCTATCCTATCCTAACCTAACCTAGCCTAATCTAACCTGTACGTAGATATTATGAATATTTGTTCTATGACTAATAATTACGCAGTAAAATGAAACTTAATATTTATATAAAAACATGACTTTCCTCCTCATTTTCTCGAAAGCTATTAGAGATATTGGAAATATCATTGCAGCATCTGATACACCTAATTAAACTGTACAACTGTCATTATGAATATTTGTTTTATGACTAATAATTACGCAGTAAAATGAAAATTAATATTTATATAAAAACATGACTTTCCTCCTCATTTCCTCGAAAGCTATTAGAGATATTGGAAATATCATTGCAAAATCTGATACACCTAATTAAACTGTAAAACTGATATTATGAATATTTGTTCTATGACTAATAATAACGCAGTAAAATGAAACTTAATATTTATTTAAAAACATGAATTTCCTCCTCATTTTCTCGAAAGCCATTTAAGATATTGGAAATATCATTGCAGACTCTGATAAACCTAATTAAACTGTAAAACTGATATTATGAATATTTGTTCTATGACTAATAATTACGCAGTAAAATGAAAATTAATATTTATATAAAAACATGATATTCCTCGTCATTTTCTCGAAAGCTATTTGAGATATTGGAAATATCATTGCAGTATCTGATAGACCTAATTAAATTGTAAAACTGAAATTATGAATATTTGTTCTATGACTAATAATTACGCAGTAAAATGAAACTTTATATTTATATAAAAACATGATTTTCTTCCTCATTTTCTCGAAAGCTATTAGAGATATTGGAAATATCAATGCAGCATCTGATACACCTAATTAAACTGTACAACTGTCATTATGAATATTTGTTCTATGACTAATAATTACGCAGTAAAATGAAACTTAATATATATATAAAAACATGACTTTCCTCCTCATTTTCCCGAAAGCTATTAGAGATATTGGAAATATCATTTCAGATTCTGATATACCTAAATAAACTGTACATCTGTCATTATGAATATTTGTTCTATGACTAATAATTACGCAGTAAAATGAAACTTAATATTTATTTAAAAACATGAATTTCCTCCTCATTTTCTCGAAAGCCATTAAAGATATTGGAAATATCATTGCAGCATCTGATAAACCTAATTAAACTGTAAAACTGATATTATTAATATTTGTTCTATGGCTAATAATTACGCAGTAAAATGAAACTTAATATTTATATAAAAATATGACTTTCCTCCTCATTTTCTCGAAAGCTATTAGAGATATTGGAAATATCATTGCAGCATCTGATACAACTAATTAAACTGTACAACTGATATTATGAATATTTGCTCTATGGCTAATAATTACGCAGTAAAATGAAACTTAATATTTATATAAAAACATGATTTTCCTCCTCATTTTCTCGAAAGCTATTAGAGATATTGGAAATATCACTGCAGCATCTGATGGACCTAATTAAACAGTAAAACTGACATTATGAATATTTGTTCTATGACTAATAATTACGCAGTAAAATGAAACTATATATTTATATAAAAACATGTCATTTCCTCCTCATTTTCTCGAAAGCTATTAGAGATATTGGAAATATCATTGCAGCATCTGATAGACCTGATTAAAATCTACTACTGTCATTATGAATATTTTCACTAGTATTAATAAATACTGAATTTTACTTTTTTACAAATTACTTTCTTCCTCGTTTTCTCGAAAGCTATTAGAGATATTGGAAATATCATTGCATCATCTGATACACATAATTCAACTGTACAATTGATATTATGAATATTTGTTCTATAACTAATAATTACGCAGTAAAAAATATATAAAAACATGATATTCCTCGTCATTTTCTCGAAAGCTATTTGAGATATTGGAAATATCATTGCAGTATCTGATAGACCTAATTAAATTGTAAAACTGAAATTATGAATATTTGTTCTATGACTAATAATTACGCAGTAAAATGAAACTTTATATTTATATAAAAACATGATTTTCTTCCTCATTTTCTCGAAAGCTATTAGAGATATTGGAAATATCAATGCAGCATCTGATACACCTAATTAAACTGTACAACTGTCATTATGAATATTTGTTCTATGACTAATAATTACGCAGTAAAATGAAACTTAATATATATATAAAAACATGACTTTCCTCCTCATTTTCCCGAAAGCTATTGGAGATATTGGAAATATCATTGCAGCATATGATAAGCCTAATTAAACTGTACAACTGATATTATTAATATTTGTTCTATGGCTAATAATTACGCAGTAAAATGAAACTTAATATTTATATAAAAATATGACTTTCCTCCTCATTTTCTCGAAAGCTATTAGAGATATTGGAAATATCATTGCAGCATCTGATACAACTAATTAAACTGTACAACTGATATTATGAATATTTATTCTATGGCTAATAATTACGCAGTAAAATGAAACTTAATATTTATATAAAAACATGATTTTCCTCCTCATTTTCTCGAAAGCTATTAGAGATATTGGAAATATCATTGCAGCATCTGATACACCTAATTAAACTGTACATCTCTCATTATGAATATTTGTTCTATGACTAATAATTACGCAGTAAAATGAAACTTAATATTTATATAAAGACATGATTTTCCTCCTCATTTTCTCGAAAGCTATTAGAGATATTGGAAATATCACTGCAGCATCTGATGGACCTAATTAAACAGTAAAACTGACATTATGAATATTTGTTCTATGACTAATAATTACGCAGTAAAATGAAACTATATATTTATATAAAAACATGTCATTTCCTCCTCATTTTCTCGAAAGCTATTAGAGATATTGGAAATATCATTGCAGCATCTGATAGACCTGATTAAAATCTACTACTGTCATTATGAATATTTTCACTAGTACTAATAAATACTGAATTTTACTTTTTTACAAATTACTTTCTTCCTCGTTTTCTCGAAAGCTATTAGAGATATTGGAAATATCATTGCATCATCTGATACACATAATTCAACTGTACAATTGATATTATGAATATTTGTTCTATGACTAATAATTACGCAGTAAAAAAAAATTTATATTTATATAAAAACATGATATTCCTCGTCATTTTCTCGAAAGCTATTTAAGATATTGAAAATATCATTGCAGTATCTGATAGACCTAATTAAATTGTAAAACTGAAATTATGAATATTTGTTCTATGACTAATAATTACGCAGTAAAATGAAACTTTATATTTATATAAAAACATGATTTTCCTCCTCATTTTCTCGAAAGCTATTAGAGATATTGGAAATATCATTGCAGCATCTGATACACCTAATTAAACTGTACAACTGTCATTATGAATATTTGTTCTATGACTAATAATTACGCAGTAAAATGAAACTTAATATTTATATAAAAACATGACTTTCCTCCTCATTTTCCCGAAAGCTATTAGAGATATTGGAAATATCATTGCAGCATCTGATATACCTAATTAAACTGTACAACTGTCATTATGAATATTTGTTCTATGACTAATAATTACGCAGTAAAATGAAACTTAATATTTATATAAAAACATGAATTTCCTCCTCATTTTCTCGAAAGCTATTAGAGATATTGGAAATATCATTGCAGCATCTGATAAACCTAATTAAACTGTAAAACTGATATTATGAATATTTGTTCTATGACTAATAATTACGCAGTAAAATGAAACTTATATTTATATAAAAACATGACTTTCCTCCTCATTTTCTCGAAAGCTATTAGAGATATTGGAAATATCATTGCAGCATCTGATACACCTAATTAAACTGTACAACTGTCATTATGAATATTTGTTCTATGACTAATAATTACGCAGTAAAATGAAACTTATATTTATATAAAAACATGACTTTCCTCCTCATTTTCTCGAAAGCTATTAGAGATATTGGAAATATCATTGCAGCATCTGATACACCTAATTAAACTGTACAACTGTCATTATGAATATTTGTTCTATGACTAATAATTACGCAGTAAAATAAACTTAATATTTATATAAAAACATGATTTTCCTCCTCATTTTCTCGAAAGCTATTAGAGATATTGGAAATATCATTGCAGCATCTGATAGACCTAATTAAACTGTAAAACTGATCATTATGAATATTTGTTCTATGACTAATAATTACGCAGTAAAATGAAACTTAATATTTATATAAAAACATGATTTCCTCCTCATTTTCTCGAAAGCTATTAGAGATATTGGAAATATCATTGCAGCATCTGATACACCTAATTAAACTGTACAACTGTCATTATGAATATTTGTTCTATGACTAATAATTACGCAGTAAAATGAAACTTAATATTTATATAAAAACATGACTTTCCTCCTCATTTTCTCGAAAGCTATTAGAGATATTGGAAATATCATTGCAGCATCTGATACACCTAATTAAACTGTACAACTGTCATTATGAATATTTGTTCTATGACTAATAATTACGCAGTAAAATGAAACTTAATATTTATATAAAAACATGAATTTCCTCCTCATTTTCCCGAAAGCTATTAGAGATATTGGAAATATCATTGCAGCATCTGATAACCTAATTAAACTGTACAACTGATATTATGAATATTTGTTCTATGACTAATAATTACGCAGTAAAATGAAACTTTAATATTTATATAAAAACATGACTTTTCCTCCTCATTTTCTCGAAAGCTATTAGAGATATTGGAAATATCATTGCAGCATCTGATACACCTAATTAAACTGTACAACTGATATTATGAATATTTGTTCTATGACTAATAATTACGCAGTAAAATGAAACTTAATATTTATATAAAAACATGACTTTCCTCCTCATTTTCCCGAAAGCTATTAGAGATATTGGAAATATCATTGCAGCATCTGATACAACTAATTAAACTGTACAACTGATATTATGAATATTTGCTCTATGGCTAATAATTACGCAGTAAAATGAAACTTAATATTTATATAAAAACATGACTTTCCTCCTCATTTTCTCGAAAGCTATTAGAGATATTGGAAATATCATTGCAGCATCTGATACACCTAATTAAACTGTACAACTCTCATTATGAATATTTGTTCTATGACTAATAATTACGCAGTAAAATGAAACTTAATATTTATATAAAAACATGATTTTCCTCCTCATTTTCTCGAAAGCTATTAGAGATATTGGAAATATCACTGCAGCATCTGATGGACCTAATTAAACAGTAAAACTGACATTATGAATATTTGTTCTATGACTAATAATTATGCAGTAAAATGAAACTATATATTTATATAAAAACATGTTATTTCCTCCTCATTTTCTCGAAAGCTATTAGAGATATTGGAAATATCATTGCAGCATCTGATAGACCTGATTAAAATCTACTACTGTCATTATGAATATTTTCACTTGTACTAATAAATACTGAATTTTACTTTTTTACAAATTACTTTCTTCCTCGTTTTCTCGAAAGCTATTAGAGATATTGGAAATATCATTGCATCATCTGATACACATAATTCAACTGTACAATTGATATTATGAATATTTGTTCTATGACTAATAATTACGCAGTATATTTATATATAAAAACATGATATTCCTCGTCATTTTCTCGAAAGCTATTTGAGATATTGGAAATATCATTGCAGTATCTGATAGACCTAATTAAATTGTAAAACTGAAATTATGAATATTTGTTCTATGACTAATAATTACGCAGTAAAATGAAACTTTATATTTATATAAAAACATGATTTTCTTCCTCATTTTCTCGAAAGCTATTAGAGATATTGGAAATATCAATGCAGCATCTGATACACCTAATTAAACTGTACAACTGTCATTATGAATATTTGTTCTATGACTAATAATTACGCAGTAAAATGAAACTTAATATATATATAAAAACATGACTTTCCTCCTCATTTTCCCGAAAGCTATTAGAGATATTGGAAATATCATTGCAGATCTGATAGACCTAATTAAACTGTACAACTGTCATTATGAATATTTGTTCTATGACTAATAATTACGCAGTAAAATGAAACTTAATATTTATATAAAAACATGATTTCCTCCTCATTTTCTCGAAAGCTATTAGAGATATTGGAAATATCATTGCAGCATCTGATACACCTAATTAAACTGTACAACTGTCATTATGAATATTTGTTCTATGACTAATAATTACGCAGTAAAATGAAACTTAATATTTATATAAAAACATGAATTTTCCTCCTCATTTTCCCGAAAGCTATTAGAGATATTGGAAATATCATTGCAGCATCTGATAAACCTAATTAAACTGTACAACTGATATTATGAATATTTGTTCTATGACTAATAATTACGCAGTAAAATGAAACTTAATATTTATATAAAAACATGACTTTCCTCCTCATTTTCTCGAAAGCTATTAGAGATATTGGAAATATCATTGCAGCATCTGATACAACTAATTAAACTGTACAACTGATATTATGAATATTTGCTCTATGGCTAATAATTACGCAGTAAAATGAAACTTAATATTTATATAAAAACATGACTTTCCTCCTCATTTTCTCGAAAGCTATTAGAGATATTGGAAATATCATTGCAGCATCTGATACACCAAATTAAACTGTAAAACTCTCATTATGAATATTTGTTCTATGACTAATAATTACGCAGTAAAATGAAACTTAATATTTATATAAAAACATGATTTTCCTCCTCATTTTCTCGAAAGCTATTAGAGATATTGGAAATATCACTGCAGCATCTGATGGACCTAATTAAACAGTAAAACTGACATTATGAATATTTGTTCTATGACTTATAATTACGCAGTAAAATGAAACTATATATTTATATAAAAACATGTTATTTCCTCCTCATTTTCTCAAAAGCTATTAGAGATATTGGAAATATCATTGCAGCATCTGATAGACCTGATTAAAATCTACTACTGTCATTATGAATATTTTCACTTGTACTAATAAATACTGAATTTTACTTTTTTACAAATTACTTTCTTCCTCGTTTTCTCGAAAGCTATTAGAGATATTGGAAATATCATTGCATCATCTGATACACATAATTCAACTGTACAATTGATATTATGAATATTTGTTCTATGACTAATAATTACGCAGTATTTATATAAAAACATGATATTCCTCGTCATTTTCTCGAAAGCTATTTGAGATATTGGAAATATCATTGCAGTATCTGATAGACCTAATTAAATTGTAAAACTGAAATTATGAATATTTGTTCTATGACTAATAATTACGCAGTAAAATGAAACTTTATATTTATATAAAAACATGATTTTCTTCCTCATTTTCTCGAAAGCTATTAGAGATATTGGAAATATCAATGCAGCATCTGATACACCTAATTAAACTGTACAACTGTCATTATGAATATTTGTTCTATGACTAATAATTACGCAGTAAAATGAAACTTAATATATATATAAAAACATGACTTTCCTCCTCATTTTCCCGAAAGCTATTAGAGATATTGGAAATATCATTTCAGATTCTGATATACCTAAATAAACTGTACATCTGTCATTATGAATATTTGTTCTATGACTAATAATTACGCAGTAAAATGAAACTTAATATTTATTTAAAAACATGAATTTCCTCCTCATTTTCTCGAAAGCCATTAAAGATATTGGAAATATCATTGCAGCATCTGATAAACCTAATTAAACTGTAAAACTGATATTATGAATATTTGTTCTATGACTAATAATAACGCAGTAAAATGAAACTTTATATTTATATAAAAACATGACTTTCCTCCTCATTTTCCCGAAAGCTATTAGAAATATTGGAAATATCATTGCAGCATCTGATACAACTAATTAAACTGTACAACTGATATTATGAATATTTGCTCTATGGCTAATAATTACGCAGTAAAATGAAACTTAATATTTATATAAAAACATGACTTTCCTCCTCATTTTCTCGAAAGCTATTAGAGATATTGGAAATATCATTGCAGCATCTGATACACCAAATTAAACTGTAAAACTCTCATTATGAATATTTGTTCTATGACTAATAATTACGCAGTAAAATGAAACTTAATATTTATATAAAAACATGATTTTCCTCCTCATTTTCTCGAAAGCTATTAGAGATATTGGAAATATCACTGCAGCATCTGATGGACCTAATTAAACAGTAAAACTGACATTATGAATATTTATTCTATGACTTATAATTACGCAGTAAAATGAAACTATATATTTATATAAAAACATGTTATTTCCTCCTCATTTTCTCGAAAGCTATTAGAGATATTGGAAATATCATTGCAGCATCTGATAGACCTGATTAAAATCTACTACTGTCATTATGAATATTTTCACTAGTACTAATAAATACTGAATTTTACTTTTTTACAAATTACTTTCTTCCTCGTTTTCTCGAAAGCTATTAGAGATATTGGAAATATCATTGCATCATCTGATACACATAATTCAACTGTACAATTGATATTATGAATATTTGTTCTATGACTAATAATTACGCAGTAAAAAAAAAAAAAATTTATATAAAAACATGATATTCCTCGTCATTTTCTCGAAAGCTATTTGAGATATTGGAAATATCATTGCAGTATCTGATAGACCTAATTAAATTGTAAAACTGAAATTATGAATATTTGTTCTATGACTAATAATTACGCAGTAAAATGAAACTTTATATTTATATAAAAACATGATTTTCTTCCTCATTTTCTCGAAAGCTATTAGAGATATTGGAAATATCAATGCAGCATCTGATACACCTAATTAAACTGTACAACTGTCATTATGAATATTTGTTCTATGACTAATAAGTACGCAGTAAAATGAAACTTAATATATATATAAAAACATGACTTTCCTCCTCATTTTCCCGAAAGCTATTAGAGATATTGGAAATATCATTTCAGATTCTGATATACCTAAATAAACTGTACATCTGTCATTATGAATATTTGTTCTATGACTAATAATTACGCAGTAAAATGAAACTTAATATTTATTTAAAAACATGAATTTCCTCCTCATTTTCTCGAAAGCCATTAAAGATATTGGAAATATCATTGCAGCATCTGATAAACCTAATTAAACTGTACAACTGATATTATGAATATTTGTTCTATGACTAATAATAACGCAGTAAAATGAAACTTATATTTATATAAAAACATGACTTTCCTCCTCATTTTCCCGAAAGCTATTAGAGATATTGGAAATATCATTGCAGCATCTGATACACCTAATTAAACTGTACAACTGTCATTATGAATATTTGTTCTATGACTAATAATTACGCAGTAAAATGAAACTTAATATTTATATAAAAACATGACTTTCCTCCTCATTTTCTCGAAAGCTATTAGAGATATTGGAAATATCATTGCAGCATCTGATAGACCTAATTAAACTGTACAACTGATCATTATGAATATTTGTTCTATGACTAATAATTACGCAGTAAAATGAAACTTATATTTATATAAAAACATGACTTTCCTCCTCATTTTCTCGAAAGCTATTAGAGATATTGGAAATATCATTGCAGCATCTGATACACCTAATTAAACTGTACAAACTGTCATTATGAATATTTGTTCTATGACTAATAATTACGCAGTAAAATGAAACTTAATATTTATATAAAAACATGATTTTCCTCCTCATTTTCTCGAAAGCTATTAGAGATATTGGAAATATCACTGCAGCATCTGATGGACCTAATTAAACTGTAAAACTGACATTATGAATATTTGTTCTATGACTAATAATTACGCAGTAAAATGAAACTATATATTTATATAAAAACATGTTATTTCCTCCTCATTTTCTCGAAAGCTATTAGAGATATTAAAAATATCATTGCAGCATCTGATAGACCTGATTAAAATCTACTACTGTCATTATGAATATTTTCACTTGTACTAATAAATACTGAATTTTACTTTTTTACAAATTACTTTCTTCCTCGTTTTCTCGAAAGCTATTAGAGATATTGGAAATATCATTGCATCATCTGATACACATAATTCAACTGTACAATTGATATTATGAATATTTGTTCTATGACTAATAATTACGCAGTATTTATATAAAAACATGATATTCCTCGTCATTTTCTCGAAAGCTATTTGAGATATTGGAAATATCATTGCAGTATCTGATAGACCTAATTAAATTGTAAAACTGAAATTATGAATATTTGTTCTATGACTAATAATTACGCAGTAAAATGAAACTTTATATTTATATAAAAACATGATTTTCTTCCTCATTTTCTCGAAAGCTATTAGAGATATTGGAAATATCAATGCAGCATCTGATACACCTAATTAAACTGTACAACTGTCATTATGAATATTTGTTCTATGACTAATAATTACGCAGTAAAATGAAACTTAATATATATATAAAAACATGACTTTCCTCCTCATTTTCCCGAAAGCTATTAGAGATATTGGAAATATCATTTCAGATTCTGATATACCTAAATAAACTGTACATCTGTCATTATGAATATTTGTTCTATGACTAATAATTACGCAGTAAAATGAAACTTAATATTTATTTAAAAACATGAATTTCCTCCTCATTTTCTCGAAAGCCATTAAAGATATTGGAAATATCATTGCAGCATCTGATAAACCTAATTAAACTGTACAACTGTCATTATGAATATTTGTTCTATGACTAATAATTACGCAGTAAAATGAAACTTAATATATATATAAAAACATGACTTTCCTCCTCATTTTCCCGAAAGCTATTAGAGATATTGGAAATATCATTGCAGCATCTGATACACCTAAATTAAACTGTACAACTGTCATTATGAATATTTGTTCTATGACTAATAATTACGCAGTAAAATGAAACTTAATATTTATATAAAAACATGATTTTCCTCCTCATTTTCTCGAAAGCTATTAGAGATATTGGAAATATCACTGCAGCATCTGATGGACCTAATTAAACTGTAAAACTGACATTATGAATATTTGTTCTATGACTAATAATTACGCAGTAAAATGAAACTATATATTTATATAAAAACATGTACTTTCCTCCTCATTTTCTCGAAAGCTATTAGAGATATTGGAAATATCATTGCAGCATCTGATAGACCTGATTAAAATCTACTACTGTCATTATGAATATTTTCACTATGTACTAATAAATACTGAATTTTACTTTTTTACAAAATTACTTTCTTCCTCGTTTTCTCGAAAGCTATTAGAGATATTGGAAATATCATTGCATCATCTGATACACCTAATTCAACTGTACAACTGATATTATGAATATTTGTTCTATGACTAATAATTACGCAGTAAAAAAAAAAAAAATTTATATAAAAACATGATTTCCTCGTCATTTTCTCGAAAGCTATTAGAGATATTGGAAATATCATTGCAGTATCTGATAGACCTAATTAAATTGTAAAACTGAAATTATGAATATTTGTTCTATGACTAATAATTACGCAGTAAAATGAAACTTTATATTTATATAAAAACATGATTTTCTTCCTCATTTTCTCGAAAGCTATTAGAGATATTGGAAATATCAATGCAGCATCTGATACACCTAATTAAACTGTACAACTGTCATTATGAATATTTGTTCTATGACTAATAAGTACGCAGTAAAATGAAACTTAATATTTATATAAAAACATGACTTTCCTCCTCATTTTCCCGAAAGCTATTAGAGATATTGGAAATATCATTGCAGATTCTGATATACCTAAATAAACTGTACATCTGTCATTATGAATATTTGTTCTATGACTAATAATTACGCAGTAAAATGAAACTTAATATTTATTAAAAACATGAATTTCCTCCTCATTTTCTCGAAAGCCATTAAAGATATTGGAAATATCATTGCAGCATCTGATAGACCTAATTAAACTGTACAAACTGATATTATGAATATTTGTTCTATGACTAATAATTACGCAGTAAAATGAAACTTAATATTTATATAAAAACATGACTTTCCTCCTCATTTTCTCGAAAGCTATTAGAGATATTGGAAATATCATTGCAGCATCTGATACACCTAATTAAACTGTACAACTGTCATTATGAATATTTGTTCTATGACTAATAATTACGCAGTAAAATGAAACTTAATATTTATATAAAAACATGACTTTTCCTCCTCATTTTCCCGAAAGCTATTAGAGATATTGGAAATATCATTGCAGCATCTGATAGACCTAATTAAACTGTACAACTGATCATTATGAATATTTGTTCTATGACTAATAATTACGCAGTAAAATGAAACTTTATATTTATATAAAAACATGACTTTCCTCCTCATTTTCCCGAAAGCTATTAGAGATATTGGAAATATCATTGCAGCATCTGATACACCTAATTAAACTGTACAACTGTCATTATGAATATTTGTTCTATGACTAATAATTACGCAGTAAAATGAAACTTAATATTTATATAAAAACATGACTTTCCTCCTCATTTTCTCGAAAGCTATTAGAGATATTGGAAATATCATTGCAGCATCTGATACACCTAATTAAACTGTACAACTGATCATTATGAATATTTGTTCTATGACTAATAATTACGCAGTAAAATGAAACTTAATATTTATATAAAAACATGACTTTCCTCCTCATTTTCTCGAAAGCTATTAGAGATATTGGAAATATCATTGCAGCATCTGATACACCTAATTAAACTGTAAAACTGTCATTATGAATATTTGTTCTATGACTAATAATTACGCAGTAAAATGAAACTTAATATTTATATAAAAACATGATTTTCCTCCTCATTTTCTCGAAAGCTATTAGAGATATTGGAAATATCACTGCAGCATCTGATAGACCTAATTAAACTGTAAAACTGACATTATGAATATTTGTTCTATGACTAATAATTACGCAGTAAAATGAAACTATATATTTATATAAAAACATGTTATTTCCTCCTCATTTTCTCGAAAGCTATTAGAGATATTGGAAATATCATTGCAGCATCTGATAGACCTGATTAAAATCTACTACTGTCATTATGAATATTTTCACTTGTACTAATAAATACTGAATTTTACTTTTTTACAAATTACTTTCTTCCTCGTTTTCTCGAAAGCTATTAGAGATATTGGAAATATCATTGCATCATCTGATACACATAATTCAACTGTACAACTGATATTATGAATATTTGTTCTATGACTAATAATTACGCAGTAAATTTATATATAAAAACATGATTTTCCTCGTCATTTTCTCGAAAGCTATTAGAGATATTGGAAATATCATTGCAGTATCTGATAGACCTAATTAAATTGTAAAACTGAAATTATGAATATTTGTTCTATGACTAATAATTACGCAGTAAAATGAAACTTTATATTTATATAAAAACATGATTTTCTTCCTCATTTTCTCGAAAGCTATTAGAGATATTGGAAATATCAATGCAGCATCTGATACACCTAATTAAACTGTACAACTGTCATTATGAATATTTGTTCTATGACTAATAAGTACGCAGTAAAATGAAACTTAATATTTATATAAAAACATGACTTTCCTCCTCATTTTCCCGAAAGCTATTAGAGATATTGGAAATATCATTGCAGATTCTGATATACCTAATTAAACTGTACATCTGTCATTATGAATATTTGTTCTATGACTAATAATTACGCAGTAAAATGAAACTTAATATTTATTTAAAAACATGAATTTCCTCCTCATTTTCTCGAAAGCCATTAAAGATATTGGAAATATCATTGCAGCATCTGATACACCTAATTAAACTGTACAACTGATATTATGAATATTTGTTCTATGACTAATAATAACGCAGTAAAATGAAACTTTATATATATATATAAAAACATGACTTTCCTCCTCATTTTCCCGAAAGCTATTAGAAATATTGGAAATATCATTGCAGCATCTGATACACCTAATTAAACTGTACAACTGTCATTATGAATATTTGTTTTATGACTAATAATTACGCAGTAAAATGAAACTTAATATTTATATAAAAACATGACTTTCCTCCTCATTTTCCCGAAAGCTATTAGAGATATTGGAAATATCATTGCAGCATCTGATAGACCTAATTAAACTGTACAACTGTCATTATGAATATTTGTTCTATGACTAATAATTACGCAGTAAAATGAAACTTAATATTTATATAAAAACATGATTTCCTCCTCATTTTCTCGAAAGCTATTAGAGATATTGGAAATATCATTGCAGCATCTGATACACCTAATTAAACTGTACAACTGTCATTATGAATATTTGTTCTATGACTAATAATTACGCAGTAAAATGAAACTTAATATTTATATAAAAACATGACTTTCCTCCTCATTTTCTCGAAAGCTATTAGAGATATTGGAAATATCATTGCAGCATCTGATACACCTAATTAAACTGTACAAACTGATATTATGAATATTTGTTCTATGACTAATAATTACGCAGTAAAATGAAACTTAATATTTATATAAAAACATGACTTTCCTCCTCATTTTCCCGAAAGCTATTAGAGATATTGGAAATATCATTGCAGCATCTGATACACCTAATTAAACTGTACAACTGATATTATGAATATTTGTTCTATGGCTAATAATTACGCAGTAAAATGAAACTTAATATTTATATAAAAACATGACTTTCCTCCTCATTTTCTCGAAAGCTATTAGAGATATTGGAAATATCATTGCAGCATCTGATACACCTAATTAAACTGTACAACTGATATTATGAATATTTGCTCTATGGCTAATAATTACGCAGTAAAATGAAACTTAATATTTATATAAAAACATGACTTTCCTCCTCATTTTCTCGAAAGCTATTAGAGATATTGGAAATATCATTGCAGCATCTGATACACCTAATTAAACTGTACAACTCTCATTATGAATATTTGTTCTATGACTAATAATTACGCAGTAAAATGAAACTTAATATTTATATAAAAACATGATTTTCCTCCTCATTTTCTCGAAAGCTATTAGAGATATTGGAAATATCATTGCAGCATCTGATGGACCTAATTAAACTGTAAAACTGACATTATGAATATTTGTTCTATGACTAATAATTACGCAGTAAAATGAAACTATATATTTATATAAAAACATGTTATTTCCTCCTCATTTTCTCGAAAGCTATTAGAGATATTGGAAATATCATTGCAGCATCTGATAGACCTGATTAAAATCTACTACTGTCATTATGAATATTTTCACTATGTACTAATAAATACTGAATTTTACTTTTTTACAAATTACTTTCTTCCTCGTTTTCTCGAAAGCTATTAGAGATATTGGAAATATCATTGCATCATCTGATACACCTAATTCAACTGTACAACTGATATTATGAATATTTGTTCTATGACTAATAATTACGCAGTAAAATAAAACTTAATATTTATATAAAAACATGATTTTCCTCGTCATTTTCTCGAAAGCTATTAGAGATATTGGAAATATCATTGCAGTATCTGATAGACCTAATTAAACTGTAAAACTGACATTATGAATATTTGTTCTATGACTAATAATTACGCAGTAAAATGAAACTTAATATTTATATAAAAACATGACTTTCCTCCTCATTTTCTCGAAAGCTATTAGAGATATTGGAAATATCATTGCAGCATCTGATACACCTAATTAAACTGTACAACTGTCATTATGAATATTTGTTCTATGACTAATAATTACGCAGTAAAATGAAACTTAATATTTATATAAAAACATGACTTTCCTCCTCATTTTCCCGAAAGCTATTAGAGATATTGGAAATATCATTGCAGCATCTGATACACCTAATTAAACTGTACAACTGATATTATGAATATTTGTTCTATGACTAATAATTACGCAGTAAAATGAAACTTAATATTTATATAAAAACATGACTTTCCTCCTCATTTTCTCGAAAGCTATTAGAGATATTGGAAATATCATTGCAGCATCTGATACACCTAATTAAACTGTACAACTGATATTATGAATATTTGCTCTATGGCTAATAATTACGCAGTAAAATGAAACTTAATATTTATATAAAAACATGACTTTCCTCCTCATTTTCTCGAAAGCTATTAGAGATATTGGAAATATCATTGCAGCATCTGATACACCTAATTAAACTGTACAACTCTCATTATGAATATTTGTTCTATGACTAATAATTACGCAGTAAAATGAAACTTAATATTTATATAAAAACATGATTTTCCTCCTCATTTTCTCGAAAGCTATTAGAGATATTGGAAATATCACTGCAGCATCTGATGGACCTAATTAAACTGTAAAACTGACATTATGAATATTTGTTCTATGACTAATAATTACGCAGTAAAATGAAACTATATATTTATATAAAAACATGTTATTTCCTCCTCATTTTCTCGAAAGCTATTAGAGATATTGGAAATATCATTGCAGCATCTGATAGACCTGATTAAAATCTACTACTGTCATTATGAATATTTTCACTAGTACTAATAAATACTGAATTTTACTTTTTTACAAATTACTTTCTTCCTCGTTTTCTCGAAAGCTATTAGAGATATTGGAAATATCATTGCATCATCTGATACACCTAATTCAACTGTACAACTGATATTATGAATATTTGTTCTATGACTAATAATTACTCAGTAAAAAAAAAAAAAATTTATATAAAAACATGATTTTCCTCGTCATTTTCTCGAAAGCTATTAGAGATATTGGAAATATCATTGCAGTATCTGATAGACCTAATTAAATTGTAAAACTGAAATTATGAATATTTGTTCTATGACTAATAATTACGCAGTAAAATGAAACTTTATATTTATATAAAAACATGACTTTCTTCCTCATTTTCTCGAAAGCTATTAGAGATATTGGAAATATCAATGCAGCATCTGATACACCTAATTAAACTGTACAACTGTCATTATGAATATTTGTTCTATGACTAATAATTACGCAGTAAAATGAAACTTAATATTTATATAAAAACATGACTTTCCTCCTCATTTTCCCGAAAGCTATTAGAGATATTGGAAATATCATTGCAGATTCTGATATACCTAAATAAACTGTACATCTGTCATTATGAATATTTGTTCTATGACTAATAATTACGCAGTAAAATGAAACTTAATATTTATTTAAAAACATGAATTTCCTCCTCATTTTCTCGAAAGCCATTAAAGATATTGGAAATATCATTGCAGCATCTGATACACCTAATTAAACTGTACAACTGATATTATGAATATTTGTTCTATGACTAATAATAACGCAGTAAAATGAAACTTTATATTTATATAAAAACATGACTTTCCTCCTCATTTTACCGAAAGCTATTAGAGATATTGGAAATATCATTACAGCATCTGATACACCTAATTAAACTGTACAACTGTCATTATGAATATTTGTTTTATGACTAATAATTACGCAGTAAAATGAAACTTAATATTTATATAAAAACATGACTTTCCTCCTCATTTTCCCGAAAGCTATTAGAGATATTGGAAATATCATTGCAGCATCTGATAGACCTAATTAAACTGTACAACTGTCATTATGAATATTTGTTCTATGACTAATAATTACGCAGTAAAATTAAACTTAATATTTTTATAAAAACATGAATTTCCTTCTCATTTTTTCGAAAGCTATTAGAGATATTGGAAATATCATTGCAGCATCTGATAGACCTAATTAAACTGTACAACTGTCATTATGAATATTTTTTTTATACCTAATAATTACGCAGTAAAATGAAACTTAATATTTAAATAAAAACATTACTTTCCTCCTCATTTTCCCGAAAGCTATTGGAGATATTGGAAATATCATTGCAGCATATGATAAGCCTAATTCAACTGTACAACTGATATTATTAATATTTGTTCTATGACTAATAATAACGCAGTAAAATGAAACTTTATATTTATATAAAAACATGACTTTCCTCCTCATTTTCCCGAAAGCTATTAGAAATATTGGAAATATCATTGCAGCATCTGATACACCTAATTAAACTGTACAACTGTCATTATGAATATTTGTTTTATGACTAATAATTACGCAGTAAAATGAAACTTAATATTTATATAAAAACATGACTTTCCTCCTCATTTTCCCGAAAGCTATTAGAGATATTGGAAATATCATTGCAGCATCTGATAGACCTAATTAAACTGTACAACTGTCATTATGAATATTTGTTCTATGAATAATAATTACGCAGTAAAATTAAACTTAATATTTTTATAAAAACATGAATTTCCTTCTCATTTTTTCGAAAGCTATTAGAGATATTGGAAATATCATTGCAGCATCTGATAGACCTAATTAAACTGTAATACTGTCATTATGAATATTTGTTTTATGACTAATAATTACGCAGTAAAATGAAACTTAATATTTATATAAAAACATGACTTTCCTCCTCATTTTCTCGAAAGCTATATGAGATATTGGAAATATCATTGCAGCATATGATACACCTAATTAAACTGTAAAACTCTCATTATGAATATTTGTTCTATGACTAATAATTACGCAGTAAAATGAAACTTAATATTTATATAAAAACATAATTATCCTCCTCATTTTCTCGAAAGCTATTAGAGATATTGGAAATATCATTGCAATATCTGATACACCTAATTAAACTGAAAAACTGATATTATGAATATTTGTTCTATGACTAATAATTACGCAGTAAAATTAAACTTAATATTTTTATAAAAACATGAATTTCCTCCTCATTTTCCCGAAAGCTTTTAGAGATATTGGAAATATCATTCCAGCATCTGATACACCTAATTAAACTGTACAACTGATATTATGAATATTTGTTCTATGGCTAATAATTACCGTTTAGCATGTATGAAGTTCATGTATGTATGTATAATGTATGTATCACCTGACGCAGCCACACAAGGGCATCACATATACATACAGTCGCATACACATTTTCCGCATAATAATTCAAGAAAACAGAAAAAAAAAGAGTATCTACAATAACCTAATATGGTGTTGGTGATCGAACTCCAGGGAATAAAAATGCGATACAGTCATGAGGCAAGATTATCACCCCACACGTAGCTACCTCCCTCGAGTGTCCTGTACAAGCAATCAACTACCCAATCAAACTTGAACTATTATAATCAAAATCCAGCAAACCACCACTCCGCCTTCCGCTTCCTATATAGCACTTTAGAGTTTTTAACATCGACACCTACTAATGTAACCTGAAAATTTGTAGGCATAACCAAAACTCGACTGATCCTTTGGTCCGACTTCCAGCGTCACACACAGTCACACTCTCCAAGTAGATGATGAAAAATGTATTGGTGGTGGTGGTGGTGGTGGTGGTGGTGGTGGTGGGTTAATGGCCCTTGACGGCTCCCTCTACGGTCACCATATTTCCGTATAAACATTAGAGTAAAAACAACTGTAGCAACTCAAGCCTTACGAACAGTCTAAATAACACCGACATTTTTATCAAGATTATGAGATTCTTGTACCTATCAACCACACCTATCACCACACACACATACATAAAACAGCGTGGCAGGGTCAAGAGGCAAGATTATTACCCATCGTGTAGGCACCTGCCATTGAGGATCGATCGATAAGCAAACTGAAGAGTCCACGAGCGTTGACATAAAATGCTACAGTAAAAACATCACCACACTGTTACGGAGTGTCGCGGAGGGTGGAGACGCAACACCTAGCCAGCGGCACACCACCACCGCCACAACGCCTCCTCCAGCCATGGGGATTCAGGGCCAAGACAACCATGCCTTTACTATAGACGGTAATTCCCCCTTCCTTCACCGCCTACAGCAGGTTTTCAGTAGATTTGCTCTGCTCTGTGATCTTTTTGTATTAGTATAAAGGAGTACAAAGGAGTATAAAGGAAGAACAGACAGCAACTGCCCCACTGGATTATTAGGTGTTCCCGTGTGGCGTCCAGCGGTGTGTGTGACGTAATGACGGACGGCTGTGTGACGCTAAATGTTACGGTGCAGTCATGGTGTTGGAGTGGTGTGTTACGGTTTGGTTTTAATGGTGTTTAATCATGTTTATTTTGATGTGTTATGATGTCAGTGATCACTTCAACCCCAAACAACCCAATTAGTTATTAATTTGTCTGTTTACTTGCATTGGTGTGGAATAACAACCTACGTTTTCATAATTAAACTCCATTTTCTTTTTTACATATTTTTACATATTTCAATTTTCACCATGGTTCATTTTTTTGTAATCTTATTCATTATGTACACATTTTTACACTTCTTTTTTTGACTACAGTTCATCAATTATTTAACAACAAAATCCATTACATTTTCTAATTATATGTAGACAACCCTATTCAATATTCTTTAACTTTACTGCTTTACTGCTAATGTTGCTGCCACAATCAACACTTGCTTCATCCACCCACTCAGAACTGGCCATATTTTCAACACTTAATTCACTGATCATCATATAGAGTGAGATTCCCCGCCGCTGCTTGATACTAGTGAAGAGTCAGATATGGAGGAAGATAATGAATCTCTTCACTACTACTTGTTGGTTTACACGTGTTTCACCTTAACACACACACACACACACACACACACACACACACACACACACACACACACACACACACACACACACACACACACATACACATAATACCACAATGACTGACTATGAAACAAGAAAGAGACAATCACACCCACCTAACGCCCTCACCAGGCACTGCGGGGGCGGCGAACGTGGAGGTCCAGCAGAGGAAGACACGACGGGCGCGCTGGACATGTTGCCAGATCACCCTGCTGGTCCTGGCCTCTATATCCGTGGTGATAGGCGTGGTGATGCTGGCGGGAGCTTACCAGGCAATGTTTGATGCCATCCTGAAGGGGGTGAGACGTGTGTTATTGTGTTGTTGAAATGGTTGTGTGTTTTTTTAGGCTAAGGCTGAGAGTTTTAAATTTATGTCAAAGAATTTATTTGAAAGTTTTACGCTTTAGTTTAAGAAAGTATTAAGTTTTATTGTCATTTTGGCGTTGTTGAATGGTTTATCTATTTAGATATATATACGAATATTTATAGACTGGGTGTGTAATAAAAGATAAGAAAGTGCAAAGTAAAGTCTAGTCGATAGAAACTTCTTAAAACAAATATAGGAATAATACCAATAATAATAGCAATAATAATAATAATAATAATAATAATAATAATAATAATAATAATAATAATAATGAGAACAAAAGTGAAGTGGATTGCGTGATGTGTGTGAGCAGCAGATGGAGGTGATGGAAGGGACGAGGTCATACGAGATGTGGCGCCTCACCCCCGTGCCTCTCTTCCTTAATTTCTACTTCTTCAACATCACCAACCCAGACGAGTTCCAGGCAGGACAAAAGGCCATTCTGCAGGAGGTCGGACCCTACTGCTACAGGTGAGGGGTGGGGAGGGGGTGGGGGATAAGGATGGAAAGAAGGAGGGAGGGAAGGAAGGGGTCAGGTTTCAAGTTTATGTAAATACTGAAGAAAAAATTGTCCATATACGAATACTGGATATGAATATGTATAGAAAAAAACAATATACATGAGTCCATTAATAAAAAAAATGCCCCTAAATAACCAGGGATAGCTTTCACATCACATTAGCAAGATTGTTATGTTCCTTTTGCCTCATACTCCCTCCTAACATTTCCCTCATCCCCGCCCCGCTGCAGGGAATACCATGAGAAGATGAACATATCCTTCCACGCCAACAACACCGTCACGTTCCTGCAGCAGCGGTGGTGGGTGTGGGACGCAGAGGCCTCAGGGAACCACTCCATTGATGACCCGATTGTCAACCTCAACACAATACCCATAGTAGGTCCCACAAAGGCTTTCCTGCATGTTAGTTTTTCTCTCATCCCTACACTGTGTTTCCAAAGGGCAGTCCTAGAAGTCCTTTCAGTGTCAAGTTATCCTTTTCTTGGTCCTCATGTCCTCTTATATCCTTTTAGTGTTAATTTTGTTTTTTTTATGGTATTTTTATCCTATCAATTCCATTTACTCCCTCTCCTCAACGTCTCCTTTTCCTCATAATGATTTTTTTATTCCCTTAATTTCCTCCTCCTCCTCCTCCTCCTCCTCCTCTTCTCCTCTTCCTCTTCCTCTTCTCTTTCTCTTCTCTTTCTCTTCTCTTCTCTCCTCTTCCTCTTCCTCCTCCTCCTCCTTCTTCTTC